>OMNW01009305.1:0-41120 GCA_900303245.1 Selene dorsalis
TTCACCTGAGCTCCATTTGAAGCGAAGGTCAGTACATAACCAGCTACAGACAATCTTGGAACAGTTTATTATGTGGGTTTTTATTTTCATAACGACACTGTTTATTATGGAATATAACAGGAAGTCCCGGGGATCTGATTGTACACAAAGACATCATTTGTACCTCGTTCCATGTGTCTCTTCTCTCGACTTTTATGATGTTGTACATGAGTGTTAGTATGGTGTTTGGCATTAAACTATCCTTTGAATAGACAGAAACTCGGTTGACCACTCCCTCTTTTTTTTTATTTCTGCCTTTGTGTTTATCCACAGGGATCTGATGGTATCACAGTGTCTTAAACAGTAATAACTTCAGTTTGACCTCAAAGGGATTAAAAGTGTCATTTTTATTGTAGCATTTTTAAAATTATTTTTAGCAAAAATTTGCTGACCATGCCTCTGATCAGAGTTACTTTTTGTTTGACTAATTAATCCAACAATCTGATTTCTGATGCTTCTCCAGGACGTGATAAAGACATGAAATTATCATTAGACACTGCTGGGAAGAACTGGATCTATAAAAATGTGAAACAAATGTCTATTAATGTTCTAGATGAAAGGAGTAGGGCAGGTTTTACATTTAACTCTGTGATCCCTCCACAAACAGCAGTCCACACACTTCTTGAATCTTGATAAGCAAGTTCTTCAGATGATCTAAAGCTTGAACTGAACAATGTAACTAAAAGGAATCTTATTTTCATCATTTAATTCCAATGACAGAAAGGTTATGAACAAAAATGAAGAGGGCGGTGATATCCAGCTAAAAATGCATACTACTAGATGTCAGAACAGATTATCTGGGATTTCTTTTCTTTGATTTGTTGGCCATGGACTTGTTTTATGCACGTATGTAGATCCTTGTACACACCACCTCATCGGCTCCAAAGATCTGAAACGAGAATGAGGGGGAAAGGGACAAAAACTCATTATCACCATCAGCAGCAGCATCTTGTTTTCACATTTGTTTGGTTCTTTTATAAGAGAGCTGCAACCAATTAGTCCATTAACAGAAAATGAATCAAACTGTTTTGATAATTTGATTAATTCTGGTCTTTTTAAAATCAAAAATACCAAATAAGAGTATTTTAGTCAGACAGAACAGCAGCTTTGTTGCAGGGAATTAACGAGCAAATTTCAATATCCAGCAGTGAGGTTGTTGCTTACAACTAACTGAAGAGCCCAGTAGCATTGTCCTTGAATGTACCTTGTTATTTTCCACCCCAGCTCTTAAACATATTCTTCTAAAACTTCTGTAGGACTGAGTCTGTAGATTTCTGCAGTTACCATGGTAACATATTTGTGTTGTGCTGCTGTTACATAAGTGTATAAAAGGCTGATTAATGAACGATGAGGAATGCCGAAGAAACAAACGCAACAAAAATACATGAAATGGATAAAGAACGGATAAATAGGAGGTCCTGTGTTATGAGCACATGTGAGCAAGTCCAAAGATTTATGGGTGTCCCTCGGGCGTAGCATTATGGGTAAATGCAGCGCCACCCATCATCATTAATTCAGGCCATGCAGCGTGGCAGAGTGGGAAGGCTGGAGATGTAAAAAATGGACCTGAGATGGCTCCATCTGGTGCGCAGCGTGATGCCAGGGGACACATTAACTGGAGGAAACACAAGGGTCCACCGCTGTTTCTCAACAGCTTGATCAATGAGGCCAATTAAAGAGAGGACACACACAGATTTGGACTCAGGACGTCATCACAGCCACACAATTTCATCTGATCTCAGGCCTGTGATGTAAATAAGCGAGTGCAGGATTGTATGAAGCCTTTAAAAAAACAATATTGTTTGCCTCGAAACAAGGTTGAGGTTCTTCACATAAACAAATGGAAGAGTAGTTTATCATTCTCAAGCATTTATCCTCTTCCCCCTTTGACTGCAGACTCCCCAAATGGTCATTACAGTCCACCCATCTTTGATCAGTGAGCGCAGTAAGTCACATGTTGTCTTCATTAAACTTCACATCCATCCATCTCGCCCTGAGAGCCTAATTGCCTCATCTGCTGGCTGGTGCTTTTGTTCAAGATACATTTTTCTGTTTATGCTGAAGGATCGATCACTTTCTTCTGTGAGCAGAAGTGAATGAAGTCATTATGAGGAGATGGGTGTTGTTAGACCTCAGCTCTCTGGATGTTAACAAGGGGAAATGTTTAGCAGCAACAGAATATTAAACTGGTACTGGTCCATAACATTGGAGAACAGAGGAGGGTGACTAAGTGATGTAGAGTTCCTCATGTAGTAGACATGACATCTGTTTCCATGATTGTGAAGACAAGGAGTAAAGATAGAGAAATAATTAAAATGTAACTGTTTTGACTGACAGGCAGTTGAAGTACTGTATAATCAAACAGGCCAATATTAGATATCTGGAACTCTGTATATTTTTTGTATCTCAGTACAATACATTCATCCATGTGTCATGTATCAGACTATATAATGTGTTTTAAACATTAATGCATTAATACTAACAAGATTCATAATGATTATCAACCTCTTCCAAACACTACTCACCTCGGGGTCTGTTTTTAAGGTTTCATTAGTGTTAGCCCAAAGTTTTCTCCGAACTTATTGTTTCATGTGAATTATTTGTTATTATTTTGAACTGCTTTTTAAATTAGTTCATGATGACTATTCTTTTGCAGTTGCAAAAATGTGCTTGTTGTCACCCTCCAGTGGACAAACTGCATAACTTTGATACTGTTTCTCAAAGATCTCACACCTTTGCATGTGTATACTGCAGTTTCCTTTGATTTATTTGCTATTATGTTCAGCGATACAAAATTTCAAAGGCCAAAGTAATCAACCTGGACCATTTGGTCATATCGTTGTACTGGAAAAAATACTACTGCTACTTTTGAGCTCCTATTTTTCAATATATAAAGTTTATATAAATTCCAATATAAAGTTTTTATTACAACAGTTTATATCGTTTTAGAGTGTTATCACATAGTACGGCTTCTCAACTTCCAGACTGGTTAACAACTAAACAGCTTTATTATTCTGCCTATAATTTTATTGATTAATCAAATCAAATTTGAAAGAAAGTCCTCATCCTGGAGCAATGGTCTAAAAGTCCAACAGATTTAATTTTCTGCAACACTAAGACAAGGGGGAAAGATGCTCATTTAAGGGCTGGAGCCATTAAATATCAAATATTTTGTTTGAAAATGACTTAACTGACCTCACATAGGTAAAACAGAGAGAAGCAGCTGATCATTTACTGTTGTTGAATTTTACAGTCTATAATTTAACTTTGTGTCTTTGCAGCAGCTATCTTGAATTAGTTGCTGTTTGTTTCCTCTGGTGTTCTCATCCTCCATAATCGATGTCTTTCAGCATGTTATTCTGTTTAAAATCAAAATGTTATGAAGGCAACATTGTTGGACCCCTGAAACACACCCCTTCATTGTTTAGATTTTTGGTTGAAGTTTTATTGAAGGCGATTTGAGGTTTGATGTCTTTAGACACTGACCTCAGCACTCAGATCACTGGAGAAGGTTTTTTTTTTCAGTCTCCCACCTCAAAGCCAAATATTTCTCTTGCAACATCACCATAACCTTAAAACCCAAACAATGGAGGTGTAATATGAGGGAGTGATGTTTATATTACACAAGATCAGGGAATAAATCGGAGCGCTCCCTCCTCGCTGGTATCGCATTAAGACAATCTCCTCTTTGAAAGTCAAGGTTTTTTCCGATGACTCAGTCACATATGCTTCTCAGCTTACAGCCTATCGCTCCAGCGCAGAAAGACGCACACACCCTTATCTTGAATAAAAACAGATTTGGTCCTGGTCTAAGCTTTGTTCCCCTTAGAAAATGACAGCCCCGTGCAAATGTTTTCCTGATTGCCTCTCCGCAGAGGTGAGTCACAGTCAGTAAAGACAGGTTCTCCATCAAAGCCAAACTGGACGCAGCAGCCTTGCGTCCATATGGCCAATAAACCCAAACACATCCGATCCCAGATGTTTACGGGAAGAGACTGCTTTGTCTTAGCGATCATGATTTGCCAGGGACTGGAGGCAGAAGTGTCTCTGATGGATGCAAGATCATGAAATGCAGCATCTAACAGCAAATGTATGTCAGGGGAAAGTTCATTTATTCCTTTGAAATCTGGTTTACGTTCCCCCCGTGGAGCCCCTCGCCAGGTGCAGCCGCACACCGCAACAAGTAATTCACTTTCAGCCGTTAGTGTCGTTTTTCTTTATGTGGATCCTGCAGACAATGGAGGAGCAAGATCTCTATCAAATCAAAAGTAATAAAACGTCACTTACGTTGCGCATCTCCACTAATATGCCGGTGGGATATTGTGTCTGACAGATGAGGGTGTGGAGAAACAGAAAGGAAATACAAGAAGCGGATGATTGCCTCAAGCGGACATGGGAGTTTAGGACATTTCTGAGTATTTTGGAAGAAATTTTGACATTTTCACATCTGGTGTAACCACCCAGTCACGGCCTCTGCTGACCATCTGTCTTGTTTTAGTTTCTGCTTCTGCAGGGATTCTGCTGGCATGACCATCATCACTGGGAAATCATTTGTTTTCTCGCAGAGAGTTTGATATCACTCTCATGTTTGAACAGTAAATATGAAGCATCCTGTCTCGTTCTCTGTAAAAACGAACACCCGATCAGTGTTTTGGTATTTGGGATGTTTGCAAATTTAATTCAAAGAATTGCTAGTGCCATTAGGCACTAATGGCACTCACACGTTTAATCTCAACAACAACAAAGCTACAGTTCTTCATTTTATCATCACAGAGGAGGGAAAACTGTTTAATATTGATGTTTGCAAAGCTGGAACCTTTGTTATTTCATTAAGTCTGATTTGTTCATCAATAAGTGGATTGATGGACTAACTGCTGCATCTATTCTACAAACAACAGCATTTTGTGAGGATGCCAGGAAACCAGCAGAGATGCCAGACAGTAACCTCTCCCAGCCAAGAAATAGCCCACATTGTAACCTCCCCCCATAAACCACAGCATGTGGTTTTCATACAATTTAAACAAACGAGACACTTTGCTAATTAACAAGCTTTAAAGCTGCTGCTAGCTGGATTTAGTTACTGTTGCACAGAGCCAAACTAACTGTTCCCCTCCCTTTCCATGCTAAGATACATGAGCCAAAATATGACAGTGTTCCTCTGAGCGGCGGCCATGACAGCTGTGTGTTTCACACCGTCTCCTCATCAGACCTTCAGTTTTGATCCCTGGCAGAGTGGCAGACCCTTGTGGTCAAACAGGGCCAGCTCCAAATTTGACAGCTCATTACACTTTGTAAAAAACATCCAAACACTGATGTGCAGAGAGACTTCAGATGGAAGTGGGAGGCACTGCGTCAGTATCCTGCCCTCATCCATATGGAGGAAAACATAGAGAAAGAAACGAGATGATCCTGAGGAGACATGAGGTTCCTGAGGTGACAGAACTGAACATGTGATTACATCTAAGTACAGCCAATCAGCTGTAGATAACATAAAAATCTACATGTGTCAGTCTCTCCCTCTCTCTACTGTGAAGTTAACACTCTACTCACCAGTATGAGTTCGTCTCCTCTGAGCTCTCGGCTCCAGAAGGTCTTCGGCCCGCTCCCGCTCACTAGAGTCTGTTTGCAGTAAATCTTGTTTTCTGTTTCCCAAGTGGCCAAGCTCTATAGAAAAGTAGCACTTTAATGAGCTTTTGCTATATTTATCCCCTCAGTTCCACCTGGCTAACAGCAGGTCAGCAGTAAAACATTAGTGCTAGACAAGAGATCAGGGAGGACTGACTTTAATTCTTTCCTCCTGTCAGACTATAAAGCATCACAACACATTCTCGCAGGTTTCAGCCTGTTTACTAGTGACACTAATGTCTTTTGTGCTCATTAACCTGCTTCAGTTTACAGAGTTCACTCTTGTTTTAATCCATTTTAATCTCTTTTTGTAGTACTGCAGCTGATATGTCTGTTTTTTACATTTCCATGGTGATGTATTCAAGTGCAGGTGGGACAATGCAACTTCCTAGACATGTTTTTAATACAAGAAGTTAACAGATTCACACCCCTCTCTTACTCTATGTTCCTATTCTGAAGAGGTCAGAGATACCGGTGGATGATTCAGAAATACAAACTGAGTTTAGGCAGTTAATTAAAATTACCTTACACTTTCTGCCGTCCACCGTCTCCTCATTAAACTCCTCACCGATGAGGAAGTTGATCTCTGTGGTGCGGACTGTGGTGGAAGTCTTGATGTAGAAGTGCTCGCCGTTCTGCTTTATCTCCACGTGGGGCTTGGATGCGGCCGCCACTGCCACCGCCCTCAGCATGGCATTCACACCTGAAAACAAGTGCAACAGTGCAAATACACAGTAGAGCGGATGAGTCGTAAATGGCTAAATCTGACATGTGTGAGATCTACGTTCTTCATATTTCCATCAATCCATTAGACATCGAATCATATCACATTTTATTGTGTCTGGCTCTGGCGGGTGAGAAAAAGGAATCAGTGGCTGAAGCTTAAATACCAGAGACGCACGAAGGTTAGATATGTCTGCCACCATGGAAACAGCTCACTTTTTATTTCTCAGGAGATATCACTGTACTAAGCTGTTGGTTTTCATATTTCAAAAGAAGGGGCCTTGAGCAGCTGCAGGAGAGATTGTTATCAGAAGATTTTGAATGGAGAGTGCAGTGACAAGGTGATGAGTGGGAGGAATGCTGCTGCCTTTTTGCTTTGTTTAGCTCTCCTGTAGATCGTGATCCACTCTGTCCTCCGAACGAGTGGAAAAACTATTAACGCTCTCTCTGTCACTCGGTCACAGTGCAAACAATTAGATGAGAGAACCGCCTCGGTCTGTTTCTCCTCTCTCGTGGTCCATCACTCTAACTCAGCTTTGGTACATGTACAACAGGACATGGAGTTTGTCCTCTCCTCCCTTAATTAAAACCAGCTCTGCCTCACTTCTTGGCTGTGCAGTGGCTTCGGTATAACCTGGAGCAAAAACCTGGGTTCTGGAGTTAAAATCAGAGTAGAGTTGTAACTGTAGCTTTATTTGTGTGAATTTAATCAAATCTTAGTCACCACTAAAGCCTCCGAAGCCATTTTTACATTGGAAAATCAAAACACCCTTCACTTGCCACCAGTCAGCTCTGCAAGCATTTCTAAATGAGTCTTGAGTGTCTGTCTGCTGTCTGTGATCCAGGTGTGGTTGTCTACAGAGCAGGTAACAGACCTCTGACAAGCTCAGTCATCATTTTGAGAACCCTTCAGACTAAAACACATTCACGCCTTCACAGCAGAAACATCAGACTGTCCTTACCCAGGGCTTTGAGCAACTCATCAAAATTCTCGCTGGTCTTCATTTTCCAGGATCCTGTAAAATCAGGCATTTTTCTTGATGGCTCTGCTCCACACGTCTGTCTGTCAGCCTTCGCCTCCTGTCGTCTGTTGTCTCCTCTGCTGCCCCTTTCTTCAGCCTCTTTCTCTCCCTCCGTCCGTCCCCGTGCTCCCTCCTCCTCTCCTCCCTGTGTGCAGTGAACCCACAGCAGACTAAACCCCTCTACCCCCGCTTCCTCTCCCACACACACTCCCTTAATGGTTTATGCTCATTACATATTTCTTTTAATGATAGGGATGAGTGATGTTTTGGTTGGAAGGACTTCGTGTCTCATCTGTGGCGAAGATCTGACTGAGTTTGTGGAATTTAGTGCTGCATTTATACAAATATTTGGTCCTAAAGCCTCTAAGTATCAGTCTCATTCACAGATTTCTCACTGGCACCTACAGCTGAACAGAGGATCAGTAACTTTCCCTTTTATATGGAGGTTTGAGTGCTCACCCTAATTCATAAAGAAATTCCCTCTTTTGAGTTATTTCTGTGGTAGAATGTAGTTTCAATATAATGCATTGAAACAATGATGTCAGCACTCTGCTGTTAAATATTTGACTAACTTGTGATGATTTTAGCATATAAAGACTAAAGATTGTAGATGAGCAGATCTCGGTGGCAGCTGTTTGCACAAGTTTTTGGCAAATAATGTCTCAGATATTTGCAATTATTAGATATGACTGAGATTTTATTTATTTATTCATCAGTTTTTGCAGCTGATACAGTGAGGATATGATAAGATGATATGATACAGTACATAATACACAGCGAGTCCTCTATTCAGCTGTGGTCGTGACTAATAAAAAGACTGGTACTTGAAGGATCGGTTCATCTGTCTTAAAGTAATACTCACATGTCCTGATGTAGATTCACTCAGTTTTTGGTCTCTTAAGATTCCTTTGTTCTTTAATCCATGTCAGTGTAAGAAATTAAGGAGACAGTCAGTGATCTGTGTAAAAGTTCATGTTGAAGTTCAAATGAAGTTGATTCACACAAACCGGATATAAACTTCCCAAAGTTACAGACCTTTTAGAACAAATTCCCACTTTATGCCGCTGTTCTTTCACCTTTTGCTCAATAAGGACATAGTATCAAGTAAAACACAGAAGAATTAATAATTACATACTTAAGAACATAACTACCTGGCCACCTAGACTGCTGAGGCCCCTAGACCACCAGGGACCCCAGAAGCCCCATGTTTATTATATTTCATCTTTGTCTGTATCGTGTTATTAATCATTCGTTGCAAAGTTGCCAGCCTGTAGCGTAGTGGTTATAGTCTCATCACCTTCATTCTTTAGTGCTTAATTCACACAGAAATCCAAGGACCGCAGGAGAACTGCAACTGAACAAATTATTCTCATTATCACTACATCTGACAGATATTTATTTAATAATAAATTAAATTTCATATATAAGTACGTACGTATAACACAAGAGGAAATATATATTCACAAATATTCACATTTTAGAACCATTTTTTAGCTTTTTGATTACTCATCAGAAAATCTAATGTATTGTGAATTTTCTGTGAATTCACTCATTGATGACTCATTTCAGTTTTAGATTGCTGGTTTCTGGAGAAATAAAGACGCTGCCGTATGTGTGGTGGAGGTCAGTAGGAGCCCAACAACATCTTTTCATCCCTAGGGCCTCACAGGAGGTTAAAGCATGAATTTTACAATATGATTTCAGACAGAAGAGAAGGTTTTGTCCCTCATCACTTCATTGGAACATCATTAGGAGGAGGGGAATCAGCAACCAGGAAGTCTTTGTTGAAGTGAACATATGAGACTGAGTGCTGTTTCAGGACAAACTTAAAGATGATACATTTATATAAGTACATGATGAATTCCCACTAAACTTCTGTCTCATCTCACAATGAGGAGGGATAATGAAAGCTCCTCTCTGACACCTACTCATCCTTTGCTGCTTCACGTCTCAAAGCTTTTGGCCGGGGCTGCAAAACAGATTACACAACAGTCCTTTCATTACAATCCAATCACTCAGTGCTTTGACTATCCCGCCTTTTATCCAACATGCACAGACACACACTCGCACATACACACTGGCAGAGCTACCACCGTTACATCCCATGAGAATGAGGGGGCCCTTCCTCTAACCCCGGCCAAGTCAGATTTGTTTCCTCTCTGACACCACCTCATCAGTCTTTTTGACAAAGTGCCTTCCAGACACTGCTTGATAATTAATGTATAGAGCAGAGCAGGGAGCACTCCGTCATCCCACCAGGAAGTGTCAGCTCAAAGAAGGCCTCCGCCGCCATCTTCGCCGGGCCTCCTTGCTCGTTTCATTCATCAGTAGATTTATCTGTTGGTCCCTGGGTGGTTTTATTTCCAGGAGGGAAAGTGAATGTCTGAGTGCAGCACAGAGGAAAGTTTGAGGATGTGTGACAAGCCTGGAGGGAAAAACACAAGCTCTAAGAGTTTTGTCTGATGCCTTCTAATGCCCTGTGCATGGAAATTTAGATTTGTAACATATGTGGGAGTTTTAAGCTGTACTCGGTTTAATCTGACTTGAACTGTATGTTTCAGGTGAGTTGTCTCACATTAAATAAGTTTTATTACAACGCCCCTGATGTTTTTCCAGTAATATCATGACAAGCTGCAGAATCAAAACCGCACTGCAGGTTGAATTGTTCATAACCGACTGGAGAATCGTACTCATACTGACTGTCATGAGGCTGTCCTTGGAGTGAAGTCAGGCAAAAAACTATCAGGGAAAAACACTATGTTTAATCTAAGCTGGCGTGCTGGAGTGAATCCTCTCAGCTCCTTACCTAACTACCATAACACAATGTGACCTTTGATGTCAGAGTGTCACCCTCTAGTAAGATGTATTGATGCCCCATGGTTATGAAAACATCAAGGAAACATTAACTTTGCAGGCCACAAAATCACATTTTCACCTCCCAGACCTCCTGAACAGCACAATGAGCTCCCAGAGGACAAGAGCAGAAACACACATCAAACCACAGACCCTGGTTTGACAAGATCTGATTCCAGAGTCCCATCTGATAAGATTTTTGTTTTGACATGTTTTATTACAGAAATGAACAAATAATACATGATGTCATTGTCATGGAAGGAATTATAGTGAAAAGAAACAATTCCCCTTTTTGCAGGAACTCCCTAAAGGAGATCACTTTGAATGGTACTAAGAAAGTGAGAGTTTCTGCTATAAAGACAGTAGAAACACAAAGTGATTAATTTGTTGAGCAGTTGTGGTGTTTTATTGAGCAAATAGATGAGTCATGACACACTGGGACGACACATGATGTGAAGCCACATGTATTTTCTACACGGCAGGCGAGTTTTGGTTAGTGTGGTCACACTTAAAGCTTTGCAAAGAAAATGAAAATGGACCAGAGTCAGTTTTCCCTCCTCTATATCCAGAATTTAGGTTTTTTTACTTTTAGTTTTTTAGTCAAATTAAAAAAGATGATCCAGAGTATATCACATACCATTAATATTAGTAACACATTCTGGTGTGGCCTGAGCAAATTTAGATATAATTTAGGAAAACATTATGGAACAATATGGCTTTATCTAAACAAAGCGTCAGATTTCAATCAAAAGAAAACAGTCTTCACACCTTCAGTGTCATCAGCTAGTATTGTATTTCAATACTATTGCTTAGAAATTGATTACTTTAACAAAAAAGTCACTACAGCAGTAATAAAAAAAAGAAAAAAAGAATTAGCAACAAACAGCATGAGTCTCAGTGCCCAAAGTTACTCATGTTAAAGTGACAGTTCAACATTTTGGCAAATTCACATATTGCCATAATCCGTATAGTCATAGAAGTAGGTCCATTACCTTTAATTATCGGTGCATGTTGTTTCGAGATCCGCGGGGCAGAGACGTGAGCTGCTCAGTGAACACAGTGGAGGTGGATGGTACAAGGTCCCCTGTCCCTCCAAACTCATCTGCCCCACAGATCTCAAAACAGCATGCACCGATGATTACAGGGATTATGGCAATAGGCAAATTTGCCAAAAAGTTGAACTATCCCTTTAAAACAAATGAAAAACAAACATGGCAGTGTTATAAGTCCAATAACTTGAAAGAACCCCAAAAAATAAACAATGAAATAAATTAGGTACAATGCATGATGTTATTCACATGATTGATAGGAAATATACTGTACAATCACATTTTGTACTGAAAAGGATAAAACATTTACATTATTGCACTAAAACATTTACTGTTACAATAGCACAACAGCATTGTTTCTGCTTACTGCACTTCAACTCGCCTTCCTCACTGGAAAACCTCCTGGTAGTTACCTGTACAACAAATCAGCCACTTATCAACCAGATATGATCTCCATTATGTCAATAAGACAGCAGAGTACTACGTCACAAAATGTCTGAGAAAATGTTGCCTTCTATGCATAATGTTTTGCATGGAGATTGATTCTGACTTTGTTTGTGTAGTGTAAAGTACAACTGTACAAATAAACCTACAACTTAAAAACTGCCACATTACAGTTTCTAATAGCTACTGTTCTTCTGTTGCACATTCAGCAGTTAAAAACATAAAGCAGACTGTTCACACTATGAAGGCAGCGATTTAAAAAGGCAGAGAGAGAGGAGCTGCAGAACAGACACAGAAGCCAGACTGGTGAGTGTGTGGAAAAAAATAATTGGGAGAGATTTGTTTAATGCTGATGTGAATGCGTCATCACGAGTTACTTGACCTTTCTCCAAGTCCTGATCAAAACCAGGTTTTTTATTTGGGCAAAGCACAGCATGTGGTCAGCGCAAAGTATGGAAGATAATAACAGTCTGTCAGTGATCAATTCCACTTTTCTCCACCTAGACATGATTGTAGAGTGAGGCTGCATCAATCTGTCTGCATCTCTCTGCGTTATAACAATATTGCAGATGCCGTTTTCATTTGTGCTCAAATGCAGCAACCTTGTAAAGCAGCGACACAAACAAACGGTAAACCTGGGTATGAATTTTAATGGTCAGACATTTAATGTGTAACTGACAGGATGGTACGAAAGGTCAACCACAGATTGAAACCTAGAGTTTGTGTGTTTAAAGTGGCCTGACTCCATACTGATTCCCAGGCTGTTATTCAAAACAAACCTTTCTTTAATCCAGTGCTATCACAGGAAGTTTAATCTGGGGCTGAGGGCTAAAATGGCACGTGGTCCATATGTTGCTTCTTCTACCAGTGTCTGGAATCCACCAGCTCGGGTCGCAAACTCAGTCTTTTTAGCGTCTCGTAACCAACCACCATGACGATGGCAGTAGGCGTGGATGAAATGATGCGTGCCGACAGTCCTTTGGTCAAACCCCAGAAACCCTCGTCTTTGATCAGCTGCCTGAAAGTCTCAATGACTGAGCTCCTCCCTTCAACCTAAACAAAACACACATATAATACACAACAAATTGTTCAGAACATGGAAAAAACTGAAACCTACATTGGAAGCTGAATTTGCTCACTTTTAAATATATGTCCATCAATTATATGTAGACTTTGTTGCAATATCTCAGGTTAATGAGGTGGAAATGTCTGAGATTACCTGCTCTAAATTGTTATCAGAATCAGAATAGCTTTTATTACCAAGTAGTTATTGCTCCTACATGGAATGTGACATGTTGTATAGTGCAAAGAACAAGAAGGAAGGATAGTTGAATAAGTACAAAAAATTACAATTGTAACTTAAAAGAAATAAAGACAAAATGAAGAAGCTATAGCGAAGAAAAACTATAGAAAATATGTACACAATGTATATAAAGCTGTGCAGTATGTGCAGGTGGACACAGAGCAATAAACATAACGGACTGTCCTGTAAATAGTCCCTTCTACACACAATACTTATTCATTTTGGAGGCTGACTCCACTCCAGGGAATAACTGAGAACATGTGACCACAGCACAAACTTTTACTTTTGAGGCCTGGTCAGGAAATACTTCCCTGATATGTAAAAGAATGAAAATTACAGAACAGCTATGTGCTAACTTGTGACCTTACACACACATGACAATTATTAACATTGACTGCATCAGGTTTTGAAAAATGTGCGACTAAACATAATGGACTGTGCACTCTGACGCACCTTTCTGCTCGGTTTCTCCACATAGAAAGAAAAAACTACACTTAATATTATTATTACAGATGTACAGTAAATGACAGTTACCTGCACTCTGGCTCTAACCACATCCATTGGGTTAGTGACAGTTGAGGCAGTGGCAGCGGCTAGAGGTCCAGCCATGGCTTGCAGAATCAGATGAGGGCAGTCACTAGGAGCCATTTTAGAGAGTTGTTCTGTAAAATATAACACACAGACCCTTGATTAATGACATGGTGAGGACTGCTGGAATTCATTCTCACTACAGATGTAACATAAGCTCAGGAATTTCAGAGAATGTGCAGTTAGTGCAGGACGTTCTTATGCTTCACAGAGACAGAGGTTTACTTTGCTTACCAGCATAAAAGTGATAGAAAGGCCACCAGACTGCACTGTTTGGGATGTAAGTGAGTAAAGAAGCCACATATCCTCTGTAGAAACCCCGGAAACCATCAGCAGCAAAAATCTGTGCCATAATGTTCCTGGTTTGGCCAAACACCTTTTTGGGCTTTCCACTGTCTGTGTTTGAATTGAGCCGAAAGCGGGTGAGGTGCTCCCCTTGGCCCTGCATCATCAGCTGCTGAGAAACCACATCGATGGGAACTGTGATGCTCTGAGCAACGAGGGAAGCCGAGCCTCCGGCCACCAGCGACTTGACTGTATTATCCTCAGAATACTGGGAGACATACTTCCTCACCAGCTCGTAGGTGGTTATGTAAGCCTGGCCTGAGATGAGAGTGAAGGTGTTGACCATGAAGCCACGATACAGGCCTCGCACACCCTCCGTCCGCAGGATCTTGAAGAACGCATCAAAGGTACCGCTGTAGAGTGATTTGCCCCTCTGCACCTGCAGCCGGGTACGAATGAGTGTGGCCGGGTAGACTGTGGCCCGGATGGTCATCGTCATGAACACCCCAAAGGAGTAGAACTTCCTTTTGTCAAGGTCCTCCCACTCAATGATCTGGATGTTCCTTTTCTGCTGCATCCTGCCAGCTGTAGGTGCCCCCTCATCAGACTGATTCCTGCCTGATGGAATAAACAACAATACTGTAGTGGGTGTTTCATTTTCGCAGAGAGTGGAGTTTCATTGTTGACACTGGACACTAATGTGACCTACAGTATGTACAACATACAAAAGGTGCTGTAACAACTCCATGAAAACTAAGCAACTCCATCCACTGATGACAATATGGGACATTATCTAGAAGTACTGTCTTAAATCCCTCCATGACCAAAGACCGATCACAGAGCCAGTAATTTGTCATAAATATATATATAATACATGGTAAGTTAGCACTTAGCTGCTGCTGAAGTTACAGCCTCCAGGACAACAAATGAGCTCGTCATTTTCATTGCTATTAACAAAACTAATGAAACCAAATCCTGTCGCGTAACTGCTACATATGAGGGGTCAGTATAATGCTGATCTATAGTTTCATATGAGGGAGTCGCGTTTCTGCTCATCCCACCGTTGTATATCATCACACCAGTTTGTACTTGACCCCAGTGACAACACTGCTCAGAGGACACTGTGTTCCCGAGCCGCTGTGAGGTCAACAGAGAGCTACGGGAGTACTCATGTTAAAAGTAATACACACTGAACTATAACAAAGTCAGTCAAACGACTAGAAAAGCAGGTGTTGGATAAAAAATGCCGGCTATGACCTGCTGGATGTGCTAGTCTTGTGTTAGCTTCCAGCTACCTGTGTAAAACAGCGTTAGCATTGCTTTAAACACTTACCTCTTCGGACAGATATTTATTTTAGAGTTGTATTCTTATGTCATTTGGCCTTTAAACCTTGTGCCAACACTTGGTTTGGGTATATAATTTAAATTAACGTCTCTAAGTAGATATACGACTGTTTAAAAACGAGCTGGCTAACTCCTAGCTAGTTAGCTAACTGCCAGATCTCTTCCTGGTCCCATTCAAACGCCATGCCTCTCAAACAACCAATGACACGCATGCTGCGTTCACGTCATATCGTTTAAACTGGAATTACGAATAACCGAGGAGGAAAAACGTTCACGTCAGATGAGGCCAGGCATTGTATCCTTTTTATATACAGTCTATGGTTGTATCTCGAATTTCTAACACCAGTGCAAGTTAGTATAAAATCTAGTAGCAATACGAATTCAGTTCAGATGCTATCCATGGGAGGTTTTACTTAGTCAAAGGCTGCTACAAAATGTAAGATAATAAAACTGCTAATTTAGGCTGTCTCCCTGGTGTGGCTACAGGATTGGCTTCACTTTGTGGTTATGTATGAACACCCCCAAGGCGATGATAATAGTTTATTTTTAGTTTTTGCTGGTCCGCCAACATTGTTTGCGTGACTGTAGGGAGACGCTGAGCAGAAAGACTTCCTGGCTTTGTTTTCAATGGAAGTTTGGCTTAATTTAGGAAGCAAATGTTATGGAAAGATCATGTCCAGGCTTAGAATAGCCTAAATCGCAACATCTTGCTCTTATTTTGATAAATAAATAATATGTATTTTGAAAAATTCAGCTGCAGTGGAAGTACAAAAAATCCACGAAGTGTTTATACTGCACAATATAGATATATAAGTATGTGAAGAATCAGAGAATGAATGCAGATTGCCTGTTATGACTATCTGTCAACAGTACAGAATTTGACCGGTCCTCCTGCTGACAGGCGGCGCTGCTGAGCTACAACTTCCGCGGCCATCGCATCCGGTGTGAGGGAACATCAAACTGAAAGTACCGGAGCTCACTGCCTGGACCAAAGTAAGCTAACTTATACCCTTTCTCGAAAGGTAACGAATCGATAAATTACAGTTTACTACAGCATTGTATCATTTAGCCATGGTTGTAACTGTTACCTCAGACTGTGGCGGTCCAGCTAAAGGACTTTCTGTGTTATAGAACTAGCTTTTCAACAAGCTAGCGGCTTAGCATGCTCGGATATTGCAGATTCATTCTCTTTAGCTGCAGTTAGCTAGTTGTCATACAGTGAGATACAGAGAGGCGTGCAAAGGATTGTGTCCAAATCTATTCTCCGAGACTTGATTCACGGATTTATTCGTGTATTTAATGTAAGGAGGAAGATGTGTGTTTATTAAGTCATCTAATAAACCAGATATACGGTAGCTCCCTGTTCCATGTCGCTGTTGTTGTAGATAATGTAAATACTAATACTGAGTGACTGATGTTTATTACTATTTTTTATACTTTTTGCGTCTTTACAAACGAGGTAAACATTTCACAATATGAGTTTCAAAGGATGAGCCTATAGCTTGTCAAAGATAATCCGACCTACATTTAATAATTCAAACCGCTGTGTTTCTTTAATTTTACTTGGTCTGATGTGGAAGAATTAGTGAAATATCCCTTCATGCAAAATCTACTCGCTGCAAGTGTTTTCTGTAATTTCTCATTGCTAAATATTCACTATTTGGATGATTATGTGGAAACATTAATATTCAGATTGCTTCTACTGTTAGCTGTTAAACGTAAAACTGATGAAAAGGATTAGAAAGTTGTGCAATTGTTACATTTCTGTCATGGTTTCTGTTGGTTTGCCCATCTTAAAATAACTCCTTTATATTTTGCAGGATTGTTCCAGTCACATAAAAAATGGTAGGTTACTGTTTTACGCAGCACAAATTTCAATTTTCTTTTCAAAGCATGTAGATTTTGTTTTTTACATGTTGTTTCTTTGCTGTTCAGTCTCGCAGATATGATTCCCGGACAACCATATTTTCTCCTGAAGGTAGGTGTTTGTTTGTATTTTTTTTAACACCTGATAATCAAACATTGAGTGAAACAAAATGTCAGTTATTATGCCCTCACTATTACATTATGTTACAAATCTTTACAAGATGTGTGCAGTATGTATTATATTACTTGACATATCCATAAATCACGAGACATATAGGATGTTATTATGCCTAAGTAACACAAAGTGTGGATTTTGTGAGTTTGTAAAGACCAGAGAAATTTAGTTGGTGAACTTACTTTGACTCATTTTTCCATATCAACTGTTTCACCTTACAATGAACCACTGTGTTTCAGATATTTAGGCCTGAAAGGTTTGAAAAGCTTTGAAGTAATAGTGGTCAATAAAAAATCTTTTTACTGTAAACTCCAGGGCGCCTGTATCAGGTGGAGTACGCCATGGAAGCAATCGGTCATGCTGGAACATGTCTGGGGATTCTAGCAAATGATGGAGTGCTGTTAGCAGCAGAGAGACGCAACATCCACAAGCTGCTTGACGAGGTGTTCTTCTCTGAGAAGATCTACAAGCTCAATGAGTGAGTGAAGTGAACCACAGCGTGATTCTGCTGCATCCATCACTCAGCACCCATACTTCTAAGAAAGCAAGAGCCTCAGTTATTCTAACATCTGCTGGTTTTGTGTGTGTCTCTCTCTCTCTCTCTCTTTCAGAGACATGGCCTGCAGTGTTGCTGGGATCACATCAGACGCCAATGTACTGACAAATGAGCTGCGGCTAATTGCACAGAGGTAAATTTCAAAGGACAGTCTGCTGACCATTCAAGTTTTGGGACAGTTGCATGTTCCTCTTTGGATAGTTCAAGTCTGTTTTCAAATGTTGGATTTCAGTTAGTACTAGCTATTTATGGCCATCACCATCAGCTGTTGACCTGTTTCTGCAGATATTTATTGCAGTACCAGGAGCCAATACCCTGCGAGCAGTTAGTGACAGCCCTTTGTGACATCAAGCAAGCCTACACACAGTTCGGAGGTAACGCACAGGAATCTCTTTATCTAGCTGACTGGTACACAAGAGACCAGAGTACTGACAGAGTCTTTTCATTGTTGAGTAAGAACACTCGTTGATTTCAACATTCAGTAACATCTGTGTGATCTGTCTGAAAAGGAAAAAGGCCCTTTGGTGTGTCTCTGCTGTACATGGGCTGGGACAAACACTACGGTTTCCAGCTCTACCAGAGTGACCCCAGCGGTAACTATGGAGGCTGGAAGGCAACCTGCATTGGCAATAACAGCGCTGTAAGTCTGAAATGACTTACATAATGAGAATCAGTGAGATGATCTCAACAAATACATAAGACAATGTTCTGCAGTTGTTGTGGTGTCATGAATTTTCCTTTCCTTTCACAGCTTTGCCTTCAGAAAAATGCAAGATAAAGACATTATCAAACTTTAAGTTGTATTGCTAATATAAAATTTGTATTTGTTGAGGTATTATTATTATTATAAGAATGAAGTTCTCGCCCTTCACCAAAGTAGAGTTCATTTATACTGTTCCTCTGTATCGTGTTTGATTCATTGTCTCTTTGGTCTCAGGCTGCAGTGTCCATGCTGAAGCAGGACTACAAAGAGGGAGAGATGACTCTGTCCTCTGCTCTGGCTTTGGCCGTCAAAGTCCTCAACAAAACAATGGATGTCAGCAAACTGTCAGCAGAGAAAGGTGAGATCTAGCAACAGTAGGCCACTCTCTTGGAGTTTAGATTTTAGAAACGACAGTGCCTCTGATTTTCAATGAGCTATTGTAAGGACTAATAAAGTGACAGGACAGCTTCTGTTAAAAGATTAAATATAAATAGTTGTCAACTCTTTGACCTTGAATCCAGAAAGTAATGTAGATCAGATAGACAAAGTGGCAGTTTGACTAAATTAGTAATTTAATCACATTCCTCAGGATTTCTCTGCTGCAGTGTCACCAACATTTTTTTAAGTGCAACTGCCTGGAGTATAAGACATCATCTGAAAAACTTCACAATCATAACATGCTACATTTTATGTTTCAGTGGAGATTGCCACCCTGACACGGGAAGATGGCAAAACAAAAATCAAAGTGCTTAAACAGAAAGAAGTAGAGGAACTCATCAAGCGGCATGAGGCTGAGGAGGCCAAGGCTGAAAAGGACAAAAAAGAGAAGGAGCAGAAGGAGAAGGATAAATGAGCAGATGATATTTTTTCCCCTTGTACCATCAAATCCTGTTGTTTTGTCTTTTTCATTAAAGGTGTGGAGACTGATAGATGTGTTATTGTCTTTTTAAAGACCCAGCTTCATGTATGTAAATGGATAAATATGATGAGCATCATAAAGTACAACCTCCAAAATTGAATTTTTATTTTTTATTGACCTGATGTCGTGGGCGGCTGTGCCTCAGGAGGTCGAGCAGGTCATTCATTAACCGGAAGGTCGGTGGCTCGATTCCCTGCTCCTCCAAGCTGCATGTCGAAGTGTCCTTGGGCAAGACACTGAACTCACACTTCCCCCCCGATGTGTGCTGTGGGTGTGTGAATGGTTATCTTCAAGTGCCGTGTCTAGCACTGTATGAATGTGTGTGTGAAAGGGTGAATGTGACAAACAGTGTAAAGGGCTTTGAGTGGTCCAAGTGACTAGCAAAGCGCTGTATAAGTGCAAATCCACTTACCATTTACCATATTACTTAGAGTCAGGCACAGATGTTAAAGCATCCCAATGGGAAACTGCTGCCTGCCATGTTTTTCCTTGGTTTGGTATGGAATGGAATGGTATGGCATAGTATGCTTGCAGTTTGCAGCCACATGATGGAGCCATTAGTCCTGAGAAGACTTCTTAACTGCAGCACTTCAGTGTGTTGGCTAAAATCAGAAATACCTAAACCTGTTTTTATTTCCTAATTGTATAGTTTTACACAGTGCATTTATAAATGAATTCAAACCTTAATCTCTTTCCTTATTAATCCAGTTTTCCAGTTTTGTTAGAATCAATTGATGATATACTTTAAAAATATATAAAGGTACAACGAAGGCAAACAGATTATAATTCCTACAGCAAAATAAGTTCAAATGATGGCACTGATGACAAATAAGGTCAATTATTGGGGCATGAAGGACAGTAATTATTGTAAAAAAAAAACCAAAAAAAACAGTCTGCCTTCTCCTACTGGTGTTATGTGCTCTCTGTACCACTTGATGGCGATAGAGCTCACTGGCATCATTTCCTGAGGTTGACATCCCTCTGTTACACATCGTTGCCCATAAAGTTGGAATAAAATATTTGTTTTTCCCTCTTCTTATGAAATGATTGTGACAATGTGATTTATTCTTGATAGATAAAGTGTAGATCACTTCCAAACATATCACTGTGAAAATTAAACCACAACTAACCTTTATAATAGGAATAAAAAGAGGAATGTGTCTGAAAACAAAATTATTCCAACTTTATGGCCAACCTTGTATATTAGGAAAAAGTGTTTCTACAATATCAGAATTGATCCACAATTAGGTTCAATAATGAAAATCAATATCATTTTGTTTTAATCTCAGTATTTATATATGGCATCCAAACAGTGAAGAAGAAAAACTGAACAGTGAGCTGCAGACCTCATGTAAAGACAAAGACAACAACTGCGTCATATTTTGACACTTCTTCATGTCCATTCTCTTTTTTCTATATGTGAGGAGGTTAAGATGATGATCAAAATCTTTCATATCAATTTTGCATATTCAAACAGCCCAGAGTGTTGCAGGTAGTGATTGAAATATCCTGAGCTGAGTTGTGTTGAGGCAAAGAGCAGGTGGTGAATGTGACCACAAATAAGTGTCTGTTTTATCAGTAATGAGCACTCAGTCACTCACGATGTAGGTGGTCATGTCTGGATGGAAACCAGCTGTTAATGCTGTAGTAAAGTCACAGTGATGACACGGTCGCCACAAGGTCAAACATGTATAATTTTGTGCCCAGCTTCTTTTAATCATGTTTGTGCTGAGACACACTCCTGAAGTATCCACTGTTGTCACCATCGCCACACAGAATGTTAATTTTTACCTTCAGTTTTTTCCACTTCATCACCAAGTGGATGATCAGCTTCGCATGTAGGAGTGATCCAGAACTGAAACTGACCTGATTTTTGAAATTTATTGTACTCAAATAAAGTTGCAAGCAGCTGCAGCAGAGGGATTCTGATGGTACATGAGGATGGATAGTAGATTTTAGAAATGCTCAGTGCAAATTTCCCTAGCAGAACCACGATAGCCACCAATAGATAAGAATGATTACATTTAATGTGTTTAAATAACTAGAACTAAAACCCTCTCCTCCTCACCTGAAAAAGTAATTCTGCTGGAATAATAATGTCCCTTTGTTTTATTGAAATCTTATATTATCCTTTTTTTGGCCATAAACAGTCAAATACTGTATGTTGAGACCACTGACTTCCTGAGTCTGCCTTTGAAATCCCATTATGTATATTTTGTGTGTAATAGTAGAAAGTCAACTCCCCCTCAGTTTGTTAATACCCCACACATTCCCAGAAACACTGCTGTGGACACGAGCTCAGTGTCTTCAGTGGTAGCTACAGCTCTGTGTACGGTAGAGACATAGTAGTACCATATAAATCAAACTAGCTGGTTAGTTTAATTAAAGATTTGCAGTTAAGTTAACACTTGTATTCAAAAGCAACAAAGATGAATGTTAAAGTCCCCAATTATATAAATTAACTTTAGTGAATGATAATTTTTATTTGCAATTTATCATCTTCTCTATAAAATGTCAAATTATAGGGAAAAATATCCAGTGGAAATTCCCTCAGTCACAGTGCTATCTTTTATTCCTCCCACCAATCAAAAATGTAAAGATATTTATATGATATGAAGCAGATGAAAGTATTAAATCAACACACTATAAAGTGACAATATAGCTAGTGAACAAGAGCCTTTGGGGATAAAATGAAATAAACCTAATGAATATTTGCTAGGTAACAGATTTGACAAAATGGCAGCTGTAATATTGTCAGGTACAATGTAACTGCTTTGGGACTGAAGCCGTAGCAACAGAATGACCAATTGCTGTGGTCAGAATAATAATCTGCCTTTAACTGCTGGAAAGAAAGAGAAACACAGCTACAAAGGAATCCCAATTCAGTGCAGGCAGTATCAAAGATTAAAACTGTAATATAATGAAGTTTCCCACAGATTCAAGTCTTTATTAATGCTGCTAATTAGCTCACCACTTTGTGTCGCTTTAAATGAGTTTCAAGCCTTTTTCACTTATTTTTAACTTGTTGTTTTTAGTATGTTAAATGTCCCTGAGTCACATGAAAGATGTATAAAATGTAATTTATTATTGTTATTAGCGACGTTAACTCATCCTGTGGACACCTGCATCTAGAGGCTTATGTGTAAACACAGTGAGGGACAATGTGAGAAAACACAGGTGTAATAATATTCTAACCTCCTAATAGTAACAACTGATACATCCAGCTTCATTACATTGTGTTGTAAACCATTCATTTGTAGCAATGTTAGTATCCTCATCATACATGCTAAACAAAGGCGCTTACAGTCAGGTGTTAGTCACCCTCCATTGCCAAATTTGTATGAGCCAACTCTGTAGTTGACATCCCATTAAAGACTGAGATACTTGAGTCAGATCTAAAGACTTGGCTCCTGCAATGAAAACCTCTTTCCGTCTGACTTCAGTCTTTTGCTTAAGATCTTACATGGACTTTAACTGTAAATCAGTAGCACTAATTCATTTTAAGGGCAGACGCAGTGAGGTCATGGTGTTCACATGAGCTCTCTCAGTGCTGAGTGGGAGGATCTTGGCATCTGAATGACTGGAGCTGCTCGCATGCCTCCTCTCCTGAGGCCGAGCCTAACACACAGAAACAGAGATGCCCAGTCCACTGACCTCTGAATCTAAATCTGGTGAAATTAGTGTCGGAGTCCTAAACTCTCATACTCGCACTCCTATTCTTGAACACAGCGCCATCTCTACGAATCTCTTGCCAGCTCACTTATGGTGCACCAACAGGAGAACACAAGCGTATATTGGGATGAGTCTGGATGGACTGAGACGTAGTGGCTCTCTACTGTCCACTGTGATGAAGTAGACAGAGAGAGCTGGGCAATCTGTTGCAGTGTAAACACAGTCCCAGAAAAGCACTGGAATGTCTCTGCAGTGGGAGCTGGAGTACGAGGTCAGCCGGAGGCCAAGGCAGGTGGTATACATCAGAATCAAGGCTGACATCTCAGCATTAACTTATCCAAACAAGAGGCAGGCGGTATGTTATCCTGCTAGCACTGGAGGAGGAGCAGGAGGAGGAGGAGATAGGGGAGGAAGGAAGAGTGAAAAGAGAGAAAAGGGGGGAGAATGTGAGGCTGAAGGAGACAGAAACAAGGGGGAGTGTTTCTGCACCGCACTCATCTTCCCATCTCTCCCTCAGCCCCAGAGGAGAAAAAAAAACAGTCAGCATACGAGGTTAAACATGACATGAGGCTTGCTGCCATTTCAGACTCTCGGCCTCCTCATCTCAATCCTGTCACTGATCTCGGGAGCTGTAGCCACACATCACCAGCTGTAGGTCCAAGACGGTTTAGAGGACAAGAGAGTCACACTGTTCAGCATGATGAACTCTAGTCAGTGTATGACCAAGAGCTGGTCTTCTTCTTCCTCATTAACAAATCATGTTTTGTTTTTTGAATCATGCTCATGTGTCTCCCTGGATAGTAAGAAAGATAGTAAGTAAACACAATACTGATTTAAATCACAAAAGACCAGCTAATATAAAATTTACTAACTGCCAGCACCATGGCAACCACAACAGATTCACCACAACAGCATAACATGTGAATACTCTGTGTCAAAGTTACGGTGACAGGTCTGGCATCCTCCTTTTTTTAATGAATTAATTTAATGTTAAAACTTAACCTCAAACTCAAATGTTAAACTCAACGTGTTTTCAAAATGTCAGGGAAATTGTTTCTTTCCTTAATGGCCTTAAACGAGAAAGTAGATGTGAAAATCCATCCATGACCCCGATACACAGGAACAATGCAACAGTGAACACAAATTTAATTTGATGTGTTTAACATGTAAAATTGAAATTTGTAAAGTACAATAGATTCAGCTGTTAAAATGAATAAGAATGCTGTTCAGTATGTTGCTGGTACACATCCAGTCCGGTAACAAGGACTTACTTGTAATGTCAGTAGTTCACTGGGGAATATTACCAATAAGGAATAGTATCAATCTTTGTCATCCCTGAAGCAGGGCGGTATCAGTCTGTGGATCCTGAGCCACCGACCGCACAGCGTTGAGGTTTTGTGGACAGCAGCCATAATAACAGACCTGTGGCCAAACTGGATTGTTGATATCATTAAATGTTACACATGCAGTGCCAAGTTTAATTTCCATTTATGAACTATGAACTGCACCTTAGGTCACCGTAAAACTCCAAATCTGTAAAAAAAACAAAAAAAAAACAACCTGGAGTGGCCTTGATGTTCTGCAGTCAGAACACAGCACATGCCGACAGAGTGAGATTCAGCGTTACTCCTCATCATTACCTCTAATACTGACTGTACCACTAACCATCAAGCTCCCATTTGAAGCCAAGTTCACTCACTGATGTGTGAAATCCTGACCTTACTGGGAATCGGGAATTAAATAAGCCCCTCATCCATGACAGTAATTTTGCGAGCAGCCTGCAAATCCTTGAGATTACAGACTCGCTGCTCACCACCAGATCAAGACGGTTCACCATAAATGGAGCCAGAGTGGCAGTAAACAATAATTACAAGCCATGCTGCTGATATGACCTATTATGGAGTGGTATATGAAGCTATTGTGGCTGCTGCCACGTGACAGCAGGTCTTTCTGGCACAGCACAGTATAGTGGCATTGTTAGTTTTTTTGGGTTAAGAAGTTACATGGCCTTGAAATAATATTACAGAGTTGCTGTCGACAACATGATCCTGTTTCAGCTTCAGTTACAAGACTGAGTGTTCTCGCTGGTTTGAGGAAAAAGTCTTTGGCTTGTAAAATCTTTTCCTCACTCTGTTGGATTAACCTAAAATAAGAACATGATGTCAAACTAATATGAAGCTGATACAGTGATAATTTAGAAAAAGGACACCAGCTGATACCTTACATGTCCCAGACAAAACAATACAGACAGTTTGTTTTGATTGTCAGTGGTTATTTATTTGAAGCTGTATTCTGTCTTCATTCATTTTATTTTCTGCTTTCACACCAGTTCAACTCTTCTTTCAGACATGCTGGTCTGTTTCTGTTTCTGCCTGCGACTATGGCCTTACCTAATGAGGTGCTGGGGTTAAACTCTAGTGTGGACAGGTGATCGAGCAGTAAAAGCAAGCATGAATATTAACTGTGTGTCTCTAACTTGGCTCCTCTTATTCATAAACCTGAATGAGAACACAGTTTTAGACAATCGTGAAATAATAACATTCAAACACCTTATCCAGTTTACTGAAAATGTATTTGCCATTGGTATAGGTGCAATGATCAATCAAGTAAGACTGATTAGTAAATTGGGTGTGTACTGATAAGTCTTAAAGTCTGACTCTTGATGAACAGCTCTTTAGTCTTTATTAGTTGATGAGGTGAAGGGGCCAAACACTGAGAGGCAGTGTGGTGAATGCAGCCGTATCCAGAATCCACACTGGGTTCACTTTTAACCAGAGGTGGACAAAGTACACAGCTCCATTACTGGAGTCAGAGTGTCGATCCTCCTGGTCAAATATTACTGCAGTACTAGTGACAGCTGTTCAGACAAATGTTTAGAGTTAAAGTACTGCAGTCTGGTATCTCAAAATACGTCTGTATTAGTGCTATTTATGTAGACACATTGTCATGTTCCACATTTACAGAAGCTGAGGACTGTTAAACAACCTGCTGTAGAAACTGTAGAATCAAAGGTTGTACAATATGATACAAAGTCTGTAGAAATAAAGACACAATTAAATCGACAGTCTCTGTTTTGTCATGGTAAAGACATTTAGACATTTAACACCTTTTTTCTTTCATTCTTTCTTTCTTTCTCTCATGTGGCATCGTGAGGACACTGACAGACTCAGACTGAGACGTGACTGATAGTGGAGGCACTCCCTGGGACTCTTTTCTCTTCTGTGATGGATATGGTCTACTGCGTTTCAAAATAAAAGAGAATTCATTCCACTGACTAAAATCTCTCCTTCAAAATAATGAGTCAGAGAACTCCAGTGAAGCCAAAAGTACATTTTTTTTTCTTTTAAATGTCATACAGCGAAAGTCACAAGTGTCCAAAAATACTCAAGCAAAGTACAGATACTTCAGCACAGTACTTCAGTAAAAGTGGCCTACTTTGTTACTGTTCACCTCTTTTAACTGCTGAGCAGGACTGGTCAAAACAGGAACCTGGCAGGAGCCCCAGAGGACCGATTTATTAATCTTATTAATCACAAATTTGTTTTCAATTTGCATGATTGAAATATGACATCAGCTTCGACAGGTCCTCTTTTAGGCTCTTGACAGTTTTAGTTCATGTCGAGGTCTCTTGATTCATTGTTGTGATTTCTTTTTAAATCAAACTACTTCATCGTTGTTTTTTGTGTCAAGTAATTGATGAACAGAAAAGGTCCAATAACTCAGTATTGTCTGTTGTCATGAAGGAAGTAAGGCTGCAAATAACAATTATTTTCATCATCAATACATGTGACAGTTATTTTCTTAAACTAACACTTGCTCACATGTTTCTGTACTGAGCCTTTCATCAAAACTGTTTCAGACAAACCTTCTGTCAGTTGACTAATTTATTGATCAGCTAATTACATCAGCTGTAGACTGCTGCTGGTTTCTGGGTGTCAGGTAGAATAATGAAACTGCCATCTCTCAATAGCAGGTGTAAGGGTGTAAAGGTATAATCTGCTGCCGTGGTTGGTTTGATTATGTGAAAGTGTTCAGCATGAAACACACATGGCTCACATGCTACAGCGTACAGACTGTGGCACGCTAAGCAAGAGGCACAGCAGCACTTGTGTGCTGAGACTGAATGAGATGAGCTGAGAGCACTGCAGCAGCACCTCGATCACCACTACATTTTTCTGTTTGTACAGGAAACAAGCCGAGCATGATGTAAAACTGTGCCTGCCGTTTTTCCTCAGTCTACCGTAAGTTCCTCCACATCACCCATCAAACATCACGCAGGCGAGGAGGCAACATGCCAAAATGTATGTCTCTTATGCAAAAGAATGTATATTTCATAAATGATCTAATACATTAACGCACATTTAATTATTTATCTTAATGCGTTGTGGAATATATCCAATTGCATGCAGTATCTACCAAGTGTTGCCATATAAACTTAATATACTGCATTTAACCGAGTGTAAAAGGTGGCATTTGACATTTACCTATCTTGTTTACATATTTTAATAATATATTATTGTTCTGTGTATTTGTTCTAATATGCATGAGAAGAGTGGCAGCTTTAAGTTACAGCTCACTGCTGTTACTGTCCATACCAGTCTAGAAGAAGTTTACAAACCTTTACTCACTTCAGAGGTGTCTGCAGGAAGCAACGCCAACTCTAACTCTTGATTTTCTTCTGTCTCTTTTGCTTCTTTGGTTCAACTGAAGTTGGCATGGTAACTATGAATACTACAACTCTGCATTAGTGAGACACAGTTCAGCATGGGAGGATGGAGAAGTAGTGCTGACCAGAGCTAGTCGTCTGCAGCACAGAAAACTTACATCCAGGCAGCAACTTCAGGCTTTATTTTGCATGTGAAGGACATTAAGGACTGTAACAGTGTGCATGTGGCACTACAGAAGAGTACAGTAAAGTTAGGAAGAAAGTGTTGTATATAATAGTATACAATATAAAGTGTATGTATGATGAGTGGATTGTATTGAGTCAGTGTTCTGTCAGAAAGAACAGAAGAGAGATAAGGCAAAGAAATTCAGCTTTCCCCAACGAGGTAAATTTGACCTTTTACCTTTTTGACTTTAACTGAAGAGACAACAGCAAATACACTTTGATCTTTTCTTTAATGGAGTGAAGTCAGATATTTCCAGCAGGTGTTCATCCCTTCTTTTAAATATCTTTCTTCTCCTTGTGACCTCAGTCACCTTGACCTGCCCAACTGCAGCTGGCCACACTGGCTGCATGAGGTACCTTCAATGGGCCTTTTGTTTCCCTTTATCAGCTCCAATGAAACAATGCTCTGATTTATGAAATGTATGTTATATATACCTTGATCCCCCCCGCACCCATCTGCTCCTACATATCATATTAGACCTTCAAAGACATATCAGGAAGAACGCCTAGTTTGCCAAAGTAAAGACATCAGAAAATATAGTGTATTCATTAGTGCAGACTTAAATGAAGAATCTGGTTTTAGATTTGCAGTTTAAGGAGATTTTCTGCTTTTCCTGCTGTAACCATATGGATAGTTTTATCATACATGTCACTGACTCTGTGGGGATTGAGAAAAGTTGCAGGGAAAGAAGTTGGAGAACTTCTGGCCCCCGCCTACGTCCATTGTCTCAACTGGAACATCTTCCATCGCCCCCTTTAGATAAAACACCCCCAGAAACTCTGTCTGTTACATTTTTGATAAGAGATGAGCCCTGAACACAGCAGGCGGCAACTAAATTATGCAACCGTCCACATCCTCTTAGGGGCAAAAGTAGAGTTGGGCTGAGTTGTCGAAGGGAACAAGCCATGACAGGCCTGTGCGTGGGGGGGGGGGCTGAGCATGCATTATGAATGGTGCTAAGTACGCCTCAGATGGAGGAGCTGAGTGGAGGCGATGGAGGGCGACAGGATAGTGCCAACCTATTGGCTGCCTGTGGGTAATGCACTTCACTTTGCCCCCAAAAACATTCCCTCTCTCTTAGTTCCCCCGTCAGAGCCCCCCACCTTTCAGCACAGCACCTTACCACGGCCCTAAAATGTCCACCTGAAGTACAGAGCCTCCACTTTCCAAAATAAAATTCATGCAGTCGTTTTGCATCAAGGAGAGTGCAGGGGGAGACGGCTGGGTTATAAGAGCCTGCACATGGATTTTTCAGAATGATTCATGTGTGTTCTTTAGATAACTCTCACTTCTGTGCATCAATGAAGCCAGTCTGCTTCTCTTTAAATGCTTGAAACCTTCATCATATCCATATATATTTCAGGCATTTAGGCATTCATGAAACTCATCAAAAAGAAAAGAAAAGAAAAGAAAAAAGTAACACTAAAGGACCCTCAGTTTTAAGTGCCTTTGAAATACAGGATACACATATGATACATATTTAAGCATGATGGCCTCTGAATGTAAGTTTTGCACAGGAATAAAAACACTCCATCAAATACTACATAAAAGCTGTGATTATATAAATACACCTAAATACGTCAAGCAGAGTTGTTTTTTAACGTACTCCAGACTTTCATGCTATTGTTGTTGTATTTCACAGTATGTAGGCTTTAACTGTTACATGTTCTTCAGCAAGACTCTTTTCATTGACCTCTTTTATTTTTTATTTTTATGATTCAGCAGACTATATTCCAGTGAGCTCCAAATGACTCTATTTTGACTCTCTTTATCCAACAACAATGTAGATATCTTTTCTGACATTATGCTACAATAAGTTGTATTAATTACTTTTCAAAATGGCTACCACCCAGGTCCACTTCCTGTGCAAAATGTCCCATGATCCTCCAGCTCTCCTCATGCAGCCAGACTGGGAAATCCCACTGGACTCCTGCACTGCTCAGCTGAGCCTCCTAACCAAGTTTAATATTTGATGAAATTAGTTCTGCTCACTGCTCCTGTGCTCTTACTTCTGCTGAATGCCTCCCAGCCCTAAATTGCAACCTGAATATTCCTTTTTAGTTAATGGTTGCTGTGTCTCACTTGTAATGAGTCACAATTTAAAGCTATTTGCAAAGAAAATGCAACCATTAGAAAATACTGATTTTGCAGGACCCTGGTTTTTCTTGAGGTGGGAGCAGTTATTGTGAAATCTATTTGAAATCCAGCGTTCACAGAATGCAGCCCCTGACCCGTGAAAACATACTGAACGAGATGAATTGTGTTGTCTGAAATAGTAAATGTGTGTTTGTGTGACTCTCACATGCAAGAGGGGGAGAAAACGGCTGATTGTCCAAACATGTCAAAGGGATAGATCAGTTTGTCAAGCAGAAATAAACAACAATTGGAACCAGTTCAGAAGATAATTTCACTCCACAACGCAGTTTTAAATCAGTTTTAACCGTACACAACAAAACAAACAGTTTGATTCTCTTCTCAGAGGATTGGTGTTTCTTTAACAAACCTCCCTGCAGGTTTTGTCTCACAATTTCTAGAAATGAGAAATTCATATTTATTTCATGCTGATGAAATTTTTTTTGCCAGAGCTCAAATCGATTTTTTCCCAAAATATTTTCATTCATTTTCAATCAAGATGCACTAAAACCAGGATCAAACCTGGACCTTCCACTCCCACCCTCCCAACCTGGTCCTTAACAAAGTACAGCTCATGCACACAGTAGATGAAGCAACAAAAACACTGTGCAGAGATTGTGGTTTTGGTTAAATGTTAATTAAATTTACCATGTTTCATTCTTCAAGTTAACCAGACCAAAATACTGTATTCTGCTAACCTTAACGAAGTCCTGTGAGAGCTCATGACCAGAAGAAATGTAATAATACGAGGTGAAAATTTAACTAAAAATAAAATAAATATGTTAAACATTTCTCAGATATTTTCTACGTGGCACCTCTGCGATTTGACAGCTTTGTTCATTATAAATGTTTCTCAATATTTTTGATGAAAACTACAATTTTAGTGGGAGTACACTATAATATATGATTATATAATTTATATGATTTCTCTGAGGTGTTGCTGAGCTTTGGCTGTCTGATGTGAGGGTCAGCTCAAGAATTTCTAACTGGGAGGATTTTGTGAGAAAAACAAATCAAGCAGGACTTAAACTGCTTTTTTGCAATATAAAAGCAGATAAAAAAAATTGACAGTGTCTGGACTAAATGTACTTCTGTTTATATATAAAACAGGAAACAGTGAACATTTGAAACAGGTCCTCTTAAATGCAGGAAGGGATATTTAGATCAGACAGTTCTGACGCTGTAGAGATGATAGGCAGCAGGAATATGAGAAGGAACAAAGATGTTTAGTTCACTGACTGTACTGTATTAAATCCAGGAATAATTAACTCTTCATCTGTTTGTCACTAGACCGTGATAAATCAGAGGTGTCACACTCTAAACTCAGGTTTTAGGATGGGCAAGTGGCGTAAAAGGCTGATGTTTATTTGGAACAGATTGATTTAGTGTCTGAGTGGGACCGAACTATGTCCTGCTGCTATTAACTGTCTTGTTATTGTCCATTAGATGAGAGCCATGCCTCAGGTCTGTGGAGCGGAGAGGGAACAGGAGAATGTGTGTTTAACATGTGTTTGGATTGGAGTCCAGTGATTGATGCTCAGGGAGACTTACCTACCGTCACTACCATGGGTCCTACTGCACCACGGGACATTCTATTTATCTATCTATCTATCTATCTATCTATCTATCTATCTATCTATCTATCTATCTATCTATCTATCTATCTATCTATCTATCTATCTATCTATCTATCTATCTATCTATCATTTCCCTTCCTAGTGCCACACCACTAGCATCATGGAAAAAATCCATGGAAAAAAATGTGTAGAGCTCAGTCAGTATGAGTGGATGTTTAAGTCAGTAATGAAATTAGATGGAGAAACAGGTTGTCTTGCATTTGAATATGGTGTTCATGCTTTTAAAAGAATAATTTCAGTGCTCCCAACATGCTGAGTCACTGCAGCAGGTTGTTTTATATTGCTCATGTTTGTCACTTTTTTAGTAGATGTAAACCAGCACATCACAGGTCATAGTCCACAGTGATTTGTTAAAACTTTAATATCCTCTCCACTGTTGCCTCATCCTCTCACAACGCAAAAATAGCACACTGCAGCTCTCACTGAGCGCTGGTGGCAGACTGAAGTGTATCTGCCTGTCGCCACAGAGCTCTTATAGTCAGTCTATATAAAATCTTTGAAAAAATTTTTTTTATCTCTGGTGCAAAGTGGTATAGGTCATGGACTAAATTTAATCAAGCTGTCCGCTCTTTATGTCCACAGAAAGTTGCAGGAAATTTAACTCTGTTGTTATTGTAACAGAAGGGGAAAGTATGTCAGGAATAGACCAATACTTAAGTCCAGTGGCTGAAGCCTACACCATGACACACATCATCCTCACATAAACACAATAAAAAAGCAGCTGCCTCAAACTGATTGTTTGTATTGATAAAACCAAAAATACACACACCGCTAATCTAATAAGTGGAAGTGACCACGGTTCGTTTAAAGGATCTCCCATGAGAAATAATACCCGGCAGCAATAATGACTGTTGTTGTTGAGTTGAATCCAAATCACGTCAAATCCAGTTGGTTTTATTCGGCACGTGATGATGTGGCATATCATGTGGGAAAACTGAGCTTTTCTGAGCTGTATTTTGTTATAGAACTCACACCATTACACCAGTTGTTGTGTTGTGATGTCTGCTGTGGTTTTTGAGCAGGGAGACCATGTCTCATCTTACATTCTGCTGTGTTTGGGTGTTGTAGAAGTGCCTGCAATTATTGGAGGGAATTACAGTCATGGGCAGGTCTGATTGTTATCTGAAGGCGTTCCTGTCCATGAAATCCCTCCGCTGGTTCAATATCATTATCATTCCTCATAATGGATTTAGATGCATACTAATACAATAACAGAGAAAAGTCAGATTGAAGCATTTAACAAGAGAAACCAGCCTCTTTACAGTCTCTGTCATTTTTATTTCATCGGTCAGTCTGAATAATAAGGTGCTTCTGCTTCATTTACACATGAGAATTCTTGTTTGAGGAAACAACAAAGTGGTTGATTTAAACCTGTCTCTCCTCCACTTTTCGCATTTTGTTATCTCAGCCATGGAGTTTTGTTTATCATCTTGTTCGTTTGCAGCATATCTCAAAAAGTGTTTACAGATTTCAGTAAGAGTTAGGCAGTGGGCCAAGAAACACAAGAAACAAACAGCGTGCCTGGTGCAGGTCCAAGATTTTCTTTTTCTTTTCTTTTCTTCTTTTTTTTTTTTTTTTTGATAGGGTTACATAACAGGATAACCATGTGAAGCCCTGTGATAGACTGGCAACCTGTCCAGAGTGTCAGCTGGGATTGGCCCCAGCCCCCTCAGCAACCTTCAAAGGATAAGAGGTACAACTAATAGATGGATGGTTAACTTTGTGAGACATTGTGAAAAAGTCTATCCTATTTTCTGATTACACTTGTATGTGTTCATATTGCACAACAGCCTACTATCATGTATTTGAAACAGATTTTTTTTTTTTTAAATAAGACATTCAAGTTCCTTTTGTTCCTCTAGTGGTTTTAAAGCACAGATTAATGTTCCAAAAGCATTTCTTAATGAACAGTCATCCACAGTCCTCCCTGTTTGTCCATGCAGCAGCTACAGCACAGGTTCCCAGATACAGTCAGGGAGCACAAGTTTGAGTCTTGTCTGATAATCTTAAGCATAATGGAAAGAGCTGATTGCATGTCGTGTCTTCTACCTTAAAGTGGCATGACACACAACCATCCTCCTGGTAAATTATCCTCTTTCCTGTTCTCTTTTGCATCGTTATCTTATTTTCCTTCTTTTCCTGCTTTCTGCCTTTTCCCACCCACTTCACGGCCCCTTGAGAAGCTGGCAGCAGACTTCCAGATCCCGCCAGCCTCTGCGAGCTGGGAATCTGCTGCCCTTTGGTTTAAATAGCATAACCCTCTGTGTCCCATATTCCATACACAAACAGGAAGCGAAGACCTTATTGCTGAGGGAGGATGTTGTGAAAGTGTTTATTTTTCAGCGTTTCGTACGGCACCACCTCTGAAATGTGACAAAAATCAGCTGGTATCTTTGGGTCACTTATTTCTTTGCCACTTGAAATGTTTTTAAATAACAACTCTGTTTCAGCAGTGTGATTCAGATGGGGGGGTTTAATGCATGTTTTTCCCATGTTAAGGAAAATCTCAGAGGAATTCCTTTTTTATCTGGTAGTTTCACTTCATGAGAAAATGGCTGTTTAAATGGTCCCAGTAGGTCGTTGCTTCAGCGTTTCCTCTGGTTAGGAATGCTTAGAGTGGGAGTGTTTCAGTGTAATAGGAAATAATTAAGTCTGTCCCAGCAAGTTATAAGATCAAGAATAAGATCATCTCTGCACTGTCTTTTCTCCAAGATCCCCAAAATATGTGTGAGAACGACAGAGACAGTGACAGGCTGCCAGGAGAGGGGAAAAAAGGAAAGATTTGTTTTTATTTCTGAGCTGCAAACAATATGCAACACACAATCTCACAGTAGTCCCCCAATCTGGCAAATCTCTCGGAACATTTTTTACTTCATAGTTTTGTTTTCTGCTTCGTATGAAACAATAAACAGAGTCACTGCTGGCACTGACTTTGTTGTCATTGTAGAAAACATAACAGCCTTGAGATCCAGGAGTGGCGGAGGCAATGAACTGGGGTTACTGTGTTCAACAAATTCTAGGAAGGCAAATGACAGATGGAATATATTTTTGTTGTGAGTCTTAAAGTTCTGGAGAGATTAATGGCAAATACTGATGTGCAGGGCACAGCCTTTTTGCATCTGATGGTTTATATCACCATTGTCATGAAGAAACCTCAGCCAAAGGCCTTTGTAGTAAAGCTGTGTTTAAAGTGTTTCTCATAGTCTCTTCTAATAACGAGGCACTGAGTGGCCTGAGTGACGTCACCAGTTCAGTCGTGAACATCTGGACTGGGAGCTGATGAAGGATTTGATCTTTATGGCTTCTCTGGGATCTAAAGTACAAAAATTAGAAACATACAAACTAAGTTTAGGTCTGCATTCCCCTGTCACTGTTCTGACCAAGAATAGCAGATGTCTAACTGCCACAATAAGCTGTGCTTATAAGACAAACATAAATGAGGAGCTCCTGGTGGCTCACCTGAGTTTGGAGGTATATGGACCCAGTCCTGGCTGCAGCAGCCATGAGTTTTCAGGCCCATATCCCTTTTCTACATGTCATCTCCTCTCTCTTCCTGCTTACCTGTATATGTTTCACTGTTATAAACAAATAAAAGTATAAATAGGCCTACCCGCTTCTTAAAAAAACAAAAACATAAAGAAAAACATAGGCTACATGAAGGCAGTCATCAGTGGTGGTGTTAAAGGTTAAAGGTTAAAGACACAATTTGTGCATTTTCCCTGCTGTTTCTTGCCAGGGTGCTGCTTTGATTGATTGTTGCTTCACAAGAGTTTCGGTCATCATTGCATTTACAAGACAAGAGGTCATCACATCATATGCCCACTGAGCAGTACCACTTCAGGGCAGATGTTCCAGTGCATAGCTTTAAATATTTTTATCTAGACCTGTGAGTAAAAAGGCTGTTGTATTCTAACATTAGCTATATGGCAACAGAAAAACACATTATTAATTCTGTTAGGGGACAAACACCTAGTAGGAAATAATTGTTGTTTTAACCAGCTATTACCAACATTTTACAGATTTATCATATGTGAAAGGAATGATTGACACACTGAATCTGCAGCTCTTCTTAGCAAATGGAGCTTTTTAAGTTAGTTTCTAACTATTTTCATGGCGTCTTAAGCCATAGCAGGTAGTTGTCACTGTTTTCAGCAAAAACACTGCACAGCAGACAGACATAGTTAGATGTTAGTTGTGGACACAATGCAGAAATTTCCCTCAGACCAAAACAGAGGTAGGACAGTTAACATCTGTTAATATTGGACAGCTAAGATCTTTAACTGGATACAAACACAACTCTAAAAGAATCATATCATTACCCCATGTTGAATGTCTGTATAACACTTTATAGCAAATAGCAAACATCCTTCCAATGGTGCAATCAATCACTTGCACTTGTTTACTTACTCCCATTTTGCTCACGCCATATATTAACAATAGGCCCCTGTAAATTTTTCCACTACACAGAGCTGATGGAGGATGGCAGCTGTGGCATCAAATCAGAGCAAAACATTAAATTGTTATTTATGTCATCCACTGGCATAAATCCAACGGTGCTCTGCAGTTACACTCAGATCTGTCTCTTTTGTGGAAATTCACTTACTGCTGTGAACTGCTGTGGCACAAATAACTTCATCTTAATATTTAAAAAGAATTTGACCAACAAAGAAGAAGGGAATGTTTATAAGTGCAGTATATGAGAGTTGATTGATTTCCAGCAGATGTGGGAGCTTCTCTTCCCGCCCGCGCGCCCACTGTCCTTGTTGGCTCTCACAGAAGGTGTGATACTGTCTAACAAGTGTTAGCAAAAGGGTAACAGATGAACTACGGCAACCAAATGGATGAATGGTGCTATCTTTCACTAATAGGGTATTACAGATAGTATTTGTTTAAACTCTTTCAGTGGAATCCCTCAGTTGAGGAAATCCAATTTATACGGATTATGCTGTCCAGGCTGAAGGCGCGGCCGCTACATGTCTTTGAACTAGCTTCAATGTATTCATGAAGCGGGCTATTTATTGGACAAAGTATTCACGAAACGTCACAAATGTGTCCCGCGCCTCCCTCGCTTCACTGTGTGGGTGAAAAAGCTTCAGTGTTTCCTAGGACCTCCAAATGGATGTTTGGCTGGACCACAGAGGACACGGAGAACACAAGCTAAGTGCTTTAGCAGCGGGTGACACTAACGCAGTAGGACAGGCTCAGTGTGGCGTGAAGCAGAAGAGTGCTGTGTGAGGTGACTTATGGGACAATGGGGCCGCTTTTCGCAAATAAAACATGAGGCTTATCCAGAGCCTCTGAACTATACAGTCTCGGTTTCTGTCAGGTGTTGGTGGGTAGAAAGTGTGTGTGTGTGTGTGTGTGTGGGGGGGGATTCATTTCAGTTTGCAGTTACAGTTTGGATTATCTTTTGGAGACAATGAAAGGTAATAAATAAAAATGAAGGGCCTACCTTTAATGTTAAAACTGACCATAATGAACAGTGGTGTCTGAAGAATATTCTCCATGTGTATATATATATATATATATATACACGGTATATTAAGCCTCTGACTGGTGAACTAATATTCAAATCCAAATCTCCATATTTTTATTGCTTAACCATTTTGCAAAACAGATATTTATACGGCATGTGAACCATTTTAGAAACACTGTAGAATCGATAAGAACTTGCAAGAGCTACGAATACTCTAATATTAATCTGATATTTTAGACAAGAATCCTACAACACGTAGATCAGCGGCTCCCAAACTGGGCACTGAGCTGCATCCTAGCGGTCATATGATAAGTGACAGAGAAAATAAAAAACAACAAGCTTTCTTCCCCCTTTTTTTCCATTCCTTAATTTTATTTTGAAATACTGGATAGTTTCATATTTTCTTTCCTCCCAATACTGTCCACTTACATCTAATGCTAATAATTTGTTCAGAAGATTGTCTGCAAAAATAATATATTGAAAGGACACGACAGCCCCCTGCAATCTATCATACATCTTACAGTATTTCCAAACTGGCAACAGCAGTGTTGGACATGAGGGACTAGTGGTGATGTAAAAGTAAAAGACAGTCATCCAGCAGATCCATTTAAAAATAATTTCCCCCAGCTTCTTCAATTTATGAGAAGCAGTAATGACGTCAGTCCTGTAATGCACCGAGGTTTTGAAGCAATCCATTAACTCTAAAAAACACAAACACCTCTTGATAATTTCAACTGTAAAAGTCTCTGCCCTCAATTATGTAAAGACTCAATGCCAACACTTAGAGGGAAAAGGTCTTTGAACTGGTTGCAAACATCAAGCACTACGTTAAATCCAACCAAAGAGACATATAAATAAGACATAGTTTGTGCCTTACATCTCACAAAGCTATCTTTGGTAGAGCAGATGGCAGTTACACTTTGGGCATAAAAGCTTCAGTGATTCATTGTGGCTTTTTAACCCCTTGTAACCCAGAGGTCAACCAATGATTTTTTGGAGGAACTTTAGGTATTTTGAGACAGTTACATTGAAGAGAGCACTGTACAGAAAACCGAGAACCAGGCTGTTCAGTTTATAGAGTGTGCTTTAGTGATTGAATAATAAGTAAGACATCATACAACATACATCATCCATTTTAGGACATTTTAGGGCATTTTCTAAAAAATAATGTGGATAATTTCTACCTTTACCTCAGTCTAAACCTTCAATGAAGATTCTTCAGATCAAATGAAGAAAGCTATCTTACAAATACAACTGGTTTAGATTATTATTCTGGTCAGTATATGTTGATGTTTATATTGACAGCATTGAACTGTTATGCATAAGACTCATAGACTGCATGTAAAAATAAGACAAGTTTAAGTCGCAACAGAAACTTGGACAACTTAATAATTAATATCACATCATCACAAATCTGCTGGACAGTAAAGATAATATTGAACTGATGCTCTGTAAAACAGAGTGTTTCAAGATGCAGATTTATGATAATATTATGTCCATAATGGTGCATTATTTTAGTAAAATGTAAGCAGAGTTGACCTAATAAGTCCTCAATCCATGGATGACGCACATAAAGATGGTGGCCTCCTGCAAAGTGAAATCTCGTGGCGCAGACGTTAGGAACTGTACATACTGAATGAATTAATGATCACTCAGAAGCCCAGTCAATATTTCATAGGTACAGAATGTTACTGAAATGATAAACAGAGCATAATATATGTTGTTCCTTAACATTTTCCAAATTCAAGTACAATACAGATACTGAGGCCAGAATAGTGCAAGATCACCACACATCTACCGGTTTATCTTCTGGTTTGTTCTTATAAACCACACATGTGGACCTTTCTTTCAAATTCAGCTTTATTGTTCTCAAAGTAGATATGTGTATTGTGAAAGACTTGAACATAAAATACATAAAACATATCCTAAAATATGATGTAAAACATGTGCCTGGTTCAGCAATATCACCAACTTTGTATGCTACTTAATTCAGCTTATTCAGCCCACACACACCACACACACACCACACACACACACACACACACCAGACACATATCACAAAAACACGGATGTTTTCTTAAAAAAAAGCCAGCAAGATTAAGCGGAATTTAGAATTGTGTATATTCTATATATCACCAAAGACAGTATTACTTCTGTGTTTTTTAATGACTGATTAACCTGGAAATTATATCACATTAATCACAAATGATTTGATCCATGTCAGGAAACAGTGAAAAACGCGCTGCACAAGATCCCAGACTTACATGTGACATGTTTTATCCAACCAACAGTCCAAAACCCAAACATATTCACAGTGATAAACAGCAAATATCCACATTTTACAAGTGAATGAATGTTTCTTTTTTGTTGAACAGATGTTAAAATAGCTGATTAATTTTCTATCCAGGGATTAATGAATTGCATAATCCTTTCAACTCTCATTTCACAAACCTGTGTAGACATGTAATCAGTGCTTTGACATAATCTACAGGGTATCAACTTACTGCGATTAGAGGTCACTAAAACTGAGATAACATTATGTTTCACCGTTTACTGGCTCATCTGTCACTGAAGCTTTGCCCAAATATCTGTGCACGATATCTGTGCACCTGTCATCACTGACGGGACCCCTCTGCCTCTGCGTAGGCCACTTGGGTTCAGTATGTACAGAAACACTTAAAACACATGGCAAAGCTTCACTATTTTTAGCTGAAATCACTGAGAACTACAGTGAGAGTATGTCCGCCCACTCAGCAGCCCCCCTCCTCGCCCTGCAGGCCTGATTGTGCTCCTATACAAAGTCAGGAAACTGTCTGGCCTTTGAGAGCTGCCTTGTTGTGAGGAAACACACTGCATGCTGGGCTCACGTCCAGGGCTGAGCCTCAGTACACAACTCAGGCCATTACTCCACCCACGCCTCCGTTACATCAACCTGGACCCAAATCATTAAAACACAATAAGCCAATTATTATTACATTACTATGTATCATTATTATTATCATTATTATTATTATTATAGTATTGGTTTGTATTTGTGGTGGCACCAACAAGGATTTCTTTTATATCTCTGTAAACAGGACCTGTCATGTTCATTTATTTGTGAATGAATTTACTGAATTGAAATCAATTAAATCGAGTGATTGTCACATCAAATGAATAAATAACAATATGTTCGCTGCTGCTTTTCTTTTTCTTCTTTTTTAATAAGGTGATGTGTTTTTATATCACAAAAATCTGTGTCAGTGTGATTTGGATGTTACTGGCCTGAATGTAAATTCAATTAGATCTAATCTTATCATCCAAAATCAAAAACCAAGGTGGAGGGAGTATTCTCGTTTACTCAGAGATGTTACAGGTGAAATTCCTTCCTTCCTTCCTTCCTTCCTTCCTTCCTTCCTTCCTTCCTTCACCTTACATGTCTCACTATCAGCCACAATGACCTCTATCAATGTTAAATAAATATTTCTATTATGTGATTTTTTAAATATTATTATTGTGGATGCACTGGCAGAGCTGGCTGCTGCTGCTGGTGGCACTAATAAATTCAAATTAATTTTCCCCTAAAAATGTAGAAGTATATGGTAAATACAGTATAAAGAGACATAGGTTAGTTGCATCTCACAATAATAAATAAAAATGATCATTGAAACAGCTTTTGAATTCACCTTCAATGATTTACCACAGCAAATTAAAAAATATACCAAAAGACATGACCATCAAATTAAGACAAATAAAAAATATTGCACAGATAAGGTGACACATTAAGGATTAATGTGTCACAGAAACAGTCCTAGATTAAAAAAAAAAAAAAAAGTG
>OMNW01009305.1:41140-64375 GCA_900303245.1 Selene dorsalis
TGTCCTGACAGCACGGATTCCTTCCTCACTTTTATTTTGTATATTTTGGGGGCTAATAAAAAACACAAAATAAACAATGACCTATAATATTACTGTACTGTCATGTAAAGTTGAAGGCTTTGTGCTCAGTGACCATTGGCTCTCCGGGTCCCATAGAAACGGTGATGTAGCGGCAGAGGGGGCCGGGTCTCCGTGCAACAGCTGAGGCGAATCTGCGGCTTGATTACGGCTCACAGCGGACTGCAACATAATTGATGACCTAATTGAAAAGCAGGAGGAGGAGGTGGATGAGAGAGAGGGGGGGCTCACTCGCGGACAGGAGGGGAGAGAGAGAGAGAGAGAGAGAAAGAGAGAGAGAGAGAGAGAGACGCTCCAATGAGAAAAGTTTACTTGTTCTTCCTCCGCACAGTCCCACAGCTGAGGGCATTGATGTGAGCGCAGAGGCTTTCTGTTTTTTACGCGCACCTCTTTCCCCCCATCTTTCACCCTCACACACGGAGCACTAATCCACCTTCTCACCTTTAGTTTAGCGCGTCTGTATTTTCTTTTCTTTCCTTTTCCTCCCTTTTATGAATGATTCTCTCTCGCCATACGACTCCTGCCGCTAGAGTCACCTCGGATACCTCGCCGTCCTCGTCCGCACGACCTCACCTCGGCACACCTTCTCTCCTCAAGTTCAAGCGACACCAGGACTTTCACGGGAGCTCCAGGCGCACTTGGGGGAAATATCACACGACGAGGAAAAACTTAGTGCTTTGTGCAGCAGCGGCAGCAGCAGCAGCGGCAGCGGCTGAAGCGACCGGCACCATGAGTCTGAAAGCTGACGCAGAGCCCAACAACAACGTCTCCATCGAGGAGGAGGTGAGTTGGCCAAAAGTTTTCATTCCTGCTCTGCGTCCGGTCGAGTCCGTGTTCACTGACAGACATGATATCAGCCTGTTCACGGACACACTTCCGGGCCTTTTTTTAAGTTTGGACGAAAAAACACGGGTTAATGTGTTGTTTTTTTTATGTGAACCACTTTAAAATAAGGACGAGGCGCAGCCAGGGAAACGTGCTTATTCTGGCGTCTCCTGCAGGAGCCGTGTGTTTACAGCCTGGGCTACACTCAACACTATAAATCTCCAACACCTCATATTCATCACCTGTTATTAAAGCTTAAACACGTAGTTTTACTTGCTGTAATTAGTTTTCTCTGCTGCGGATTATTGGCTCCATCAGCCTCAAATATGGATCATGTGTGTATAAGATATTGTTTGATTAACTACTCGGCCGCTTTGGTTTGTTTGTGTGACATGTGCTATTAATAAGAGTCCAGTCTTCATGTTCAGTAAAAACCACGATATTCTATTAAAATAAAAAAAAGAAAGGAAGAAATAATCCTCCTCGTTTAAAAGAAACGCCTCAGTGTGTAAAGTCAGCGGGCCTGTGTGGACTGAAAAAGGGGAAATATCCCATAATTTAAATATCTGGAGTTTCTCCTAATTCTCAGGTGAGATATTTCCCAGTCTTCCTGTCCGGTTTATGTGACGTTGCCTGCGTGTGCCTGCGTTCAGGTGCCAAAAAATATAAACGGATATAAAATAAAAAAAAGTGAGCTGCGTCACACACACGCTGAAGGTTGATCTGAAAAATCTCGAGGCCATGAAGGTGAAACTTGAAATGGCCCAAATCTGTTATTTGACACCTTTTGAAATGTGTGGCTCCAAATACAGCGGGACGTAAACCCTAATGGTAAAACAAATAAAAACTAAAATTCCCTCTAATATGTAATATCGTCCCGCTGCCACTCTTCATTTGTGTGTGAGCAGCTATATTTCCTCTGTAATGACTCCTATGGAGAAACACTGAGGGGGGGTGCTGGGCCTATTGTTGGCCTTCCTTTGTTCCTATTATCTTCCAACAAAGCCTCATGTGGCCACTTGACTTTTCTTGGTCTAATTTGTAGACGTCCTTTTTTCTCCTTGTAATTTAGATCAAACATCAAAAGAAAAGGAGCAGAAAGTTATTTGACAAGAAAAAAAAAACTCCCCTAACCCAGAGGCCCTTTAAACCATCAAGATGTTGTATCTTGTCAGTTGTCACCTTTTGTAGAATTTGCTGAAATTACTCCAAATATGTAACTGATGGATAAGAGGTTTTATTTTAAAAAAAAGGTGGATGGGCTTCACACAGCTTCAGGTTTATTCACTCGCAGTCCCAGAGCCGCTCGATCAATAAGCAGGACGACAGATTAAAACATCTCCAATGAGTTGGTGTCCAGCTGCGCAGGCCTTCAATTGCCGTATGTGCTGACTTGTAAAGGGCTGAGAATTGCTGCTGTGCTGCACCTGAAAAATGCTGGAGGGCTGGCAGGGCTGGGGCTGCGGGTCAGAGGAAGGAAATGGTGTCATGCTGTGCACTGTTGTCCAGTGCTGTTCCTCTGGCAGCCCCATTGTACTGAGGGCCTCCCCACCGGCTGGGAACTAATGGGCCTCGCACTGTACTGTTTATTTCCCCGGCCACACTGGTCTGTACACAGCATCGGTTTTCAATGTCTGGTCAGTGCAGGTCCAGGGGTCCTCAAAGGGAATCTGGGGGTTCCCAGCAGGGCGGACTCGTCTGATGCATTTAGCTCCTAACATGTTGGATGTCTCATTTACTACTTCTAATCTTACGCTTCACTCGGATTGTTCGGTCCTGTTATGAAAAATCTAAAATCCTGAAGGGGTTCTACTGAAATCAAGCCATCATCTGTTTTGGCAGTGGCTTAAAGTGGTGTTTCCCAACGTAGGGGTCGAGACCCACCAAGGGGTTAGGGTTAAAGGAAGAGAGGAAAAAACAATGCAAAATGGTTTATTCTTTCCAGACTTCCTTGTAATCTTTATTCATTACTGGACAATTGTACCTCCTCTGGGCCTCTAAAAAGAATTCACACAGAATAATCACTCACTGGTTGAATACTCGCTGCTTGTAAACACGTGCTAATGATGAGGTCAAGCAACAAAATATACCAGCTGTGGTGTTTTAGCTTTCTGTTGAATTAAAAAAAAAAAAAAGTATTACGGTCACTTCCAAATGATGAAATGCAGTTTTCCTTTGTGTTTGCAGGTACGAACACTGTTTGTCAGTGGCCTACCAGTAGACATCAAACCACGGGAACTCTACCTTCTCTTCAGGCCTTTTAAGGTAGGTGGCATCATGATAGATTTTATTTTAAGGTGTACAGATTGTACTGCCATGTGCAGCTAATTGTATGGTTAAAGTATATAAATCAACGGCTTCTCGACTCTCTTAAAAGTAAAGGTAAGGTAGCTGCTGTGTGCCAGGTGCTGGAGGAGGGTCATGGAAAGTATCTCTGAAAGGATTATCTGCACACAGAGGAAGACCTCTTAAACATTTTCTTAAATTATTGAGGAAGCAACTGTAATCCAGTGTGCACCTAATCCTTTTTAAACCACTTGTCATGCCTGTAGCGTTTGACGCTTCAGCTCCTACAGCAGAAATCAGTGCTCCTTATTTGTGCATAGCTGAAATCAAACAGTACCCTTGTTAATGGAAGTCCAGATATTTGCATATATGGAAATTGGGCCACATCATTGTTTGTCCATTGCGCTTTCTTTTTTTTTCTTTTCTGACTGGACTCCAGTTCCATAAACACCCCTCCCACCCGTGTCCTAACTAACCAAATTGGAAGTGGTATCCCGCGCACATGGATGATCTTGTGGAATGTGTAAATGAGTAGCCCTCGCGATTGGCCAACCAACCCTCTCCGTGACCCAGCTCGCCCACCGTGTAGGGAAATTTTTATTTCCCCTCATAACATTGAGACATTGTGAAACCAGTTAAATGTCTTGTTTTCTTAAGTCAGCCTAAGACTGGTTTTTATCACAACTTTGCTTCTACAGTTGGCAAACACACCACAGCGTGTGCAGATTAGGTTTAATCTGAAGTTTACATTTAGGGAGAGAAAGCTCTCTTTAATATTGACTGTATTCTCCCTCTTGCTTTTCTACTCTGAAGTAGTGCAGGTAAATCTGGTTTGGATTGTTGCTAAGGATTTATCACAGCCAGTGAAAGTTGTTTAATTTTCCATGGCTGTAAATCAGGATCAGGCGAGATCCCATCTATCAATATTCTGGTCAAGCAAAATTCCCCTTCATTTCTCAGAAATTTACTCATTCTTTAACCAACCCCTGTGCTGTTTTTAACTTGATTTAAAAGCAGTGGCTTTATTTGGAATTTATTTTTTTATCTGTGCTTTAAACAAAAAAGAAAAGAAAATAAAAGAAAAGAAGAACCCTTGTTGACTGGACAACATTAAAACCCATCATGCTCTTTTGTTTTTCTATTTTAGCATTAAGGATGAAACGAGCTGTTGTCCGATCAGTGAAAGGAAAACTGTGTTTGCTGGAAATGTGCATGTTTCACTTTATTTACCCGCTCAACTGTTTTACTAAATGTGCAACGCTGTCAGAGGGGTCTGATGTCCTGCTGTCGAACTGAAACTGAAGGTGCACACAAGCAGGTTTCTCTTTTGTATAGTGTGAGGTGTTCATTCCTGACTTTGTGCATGTGACTCCAGGGTGGATAATTGGCTATCTTTCTTCCCCACAGGGTTATGAAGGGTCACTGATTAAGTTAACTTCAAAACAGGTGAGATTCCTTCCATCAGTGTCAGGAACAGCTTGAGTGCTATTTTATAATACTAAACAAGTGGCCGAGCAGTTCTCAGTTTGTTTCTGTACCTTTTTTGTCTTGCAGCCTGTCGGGTTTGTAACCTTTGACAGTCGTTCTGGAGCTGAAGCTGCAAAAAATGCACTAAATGTAAGCACTCCCTTGTGATACATTTCCTCTCTGTTGCTATTCAAATTTCCCCTTTGTTTTTACTTTTTTAAAAATCCTGGAAAATGTTGCTCTATATTTCTTAGATTTGTTCTAACCTTTGTTTGAACCAAAAATGATTGGGAGTTTACAAAAATCTTCTTTCCCATAGAATTTCTCAAAGCCAACCCATTTTGTCTTTTACAATTCAATGGCAGGGCCATTTTTGGAAAGAGGCCAGAATCCCGTAGCCTTACGGTAGTTTACTTTGACCTTGATACACATCCTTGTTAGTCTGGTTTAGCTTTCACTGCTTTACTGTAATACTCATTCTATAGCCACATGTGTAGTGTTATTTGGACACATCCTCAGTAGTGTAACCTCTTATTTTGTCACCCAGTAGCCCACGTTGGCAGTATCTAACACTTCTCTCTCATAGCCTAGCCTTCCTTATGAGCATCACCTCTTAGACACACCAGCACACACACAGACACACACATACACCAAAATACTACTCACCTGCATGTGGGCACAACGCTTAGGGCACAAGAACACACGCAGGGTTAAACCACCTAAAAGGAAATGACACTCAAAAGTCTCACCATCAGCCCTTTTCCTTGTCTCCCTCTCCTCCTGGCTCATGCGACGGGGTGAACTTCTCCTCCAGTCGCCTGTGCTCTTGATTTCGTCATGAGGAAAAAGAGATGCAAGCATGTTGAAATATTTCAGTGTATCCTTCAGTCTTACCCTTTTTTTTCTTTTTTTGTTTTTTGGAATGTTTTTTTTTTTTTTTTGAGAATTTTAGTTCAGTGAAAGCAGTCAGGTGGAGAGGGTGTGTTTGAACATCCCACAAGACAACAGAACAGAATAGTGTTTAGCTCAAGGGAAGCTTGAAGGATACATCCTGAGTATTGAAACATGGCTTTAGGAAAGGAGGCCATGAGAGACTACTGAGTTACAGCCCCTCAAACTCAGCCCACCTCCCTTACTATATCATGTCCCCCTCCTCCCCTCCTCCGTCTCTCCCTCAGGGTATCCGTTTTGACCCCGAAAGTCCCCAGACCCTGCGCTTAGAGTTTGCTAAAGCCAACACGAAGATGGCAAAGAGTAAGCTGATGGCCACACCGAACCCCACAAATATCCACCCTGCTCTAGGAGCACACTTCATTGCACGGGACCCATGTAAGTTGTACGGCTGCACCACTCTAGGCTCTCTCATCCACTCTCACCTTGGCAACGCCAGTACTCGATTTGCCCTTGTTACCCTTTTTTTAAGATCTGTTATAGGATGTTGGGGTGTTAAAGAAAATCAGGCAGGGGGTAAAAACAGTATCTAACAAATTAAGGACTAACTCACCTCCACATGCATGTGTCTCTTAAGACAGCCGCTTTGCTTCTATCCAGCTGGGAAATCCCACTCTCACAGGGTTTAGTCAGCAGTTGCGTCTTGGCTCTCTTTGCCTAAACACCTGCTTGAGTCATTAGATCTGGACAGGTGGTTGTTGACAACAGTGTTAGGCTCCACTCAGACCAGATTTTGCCTGATGAAATTTACTGGTGTATTGTGGCAAAAACCTTAAAATGGCACACAAGACTGTAAATAAACACTTGGAGCTATTACGGACTTGCAAATTACAAATTGTATGTCATTAATCTCCATCTCTGTCATGGCACACACTCCTCCTTTTATCTCACAGAGCAGTTATGAACAACATAATGCATATTTCCATATTTGGACATCAGTTCACTCTGCTGTCAAGGCACTTGGGTATTTGAGTTATTTTACAAACACATAAGTGGAAGGCAAAGTCTGGTCTGACTGAATGATTTTAAGTTCAATGTTGTTGTAAGTCAAACAAACCATTTCTACAACAGTCATCACTGGTCAGTTATAAACATGAAAGCCACATTACGATACAAAGCGGTAATAATTACTGAATTATTTGCATTATGTCATGATTATGTTTGCTTAAAAAAATAATAATTTTATCGACTGTTTAAATTATATAAGCCTGTGTGTTTGAGGGTAGGTGAGTCAGTGTTTTCCTCCCATACTGTACTTCCCCAGATGATCTGACAGGGGCAGCACTGATCCCAGCATCACCAGATGCCTGGACACCTTACCCCCTGTACACCACGGAGCTGACCCCAGGCCTCCCTCACGCAGCTTTCACTTACCCGGCGGCCGCTGCCGCTGCTGCAGCCCTCCACGCCCAGGTGAGGGACCAACCGGTGTGTGTCTCCCTTATCTTCTATTTATCTATTTGTTTTAAAGTGTCACATTGTTCATATTCAGCTTTACTGAGACACAAAATGAATGCCTATGCCCAGGCGAACTACTTAAACACATGTCTTTTGAAAAAGTTGCAGAGTCCAGGTGTTTTCTCTTAGCCTCATTTGTCCAAACAAAACTGTAGGGGGAGAAGTGAAATCCTCAAGTTCAACCATATAAATTAGATGATGAAGCGTGAACTGTGATATCAGATTTGAGGACTTGGTGCACAGGTTCAGATTGCTGAACGATCCCAGTGGTCCTCCGAGGTATTACAATAACACAAAGACCTGTGCTGCTGAAGCCAATCCAGATATCAAGTCTGTAAATTGATGTTGGCTGCACAACTTATGCTTGGCTTTAATGTCAGAAAGCAAGGAGCTGAATGTAAGTTAAAACCACGCATTATATCGTAAAAGATTTGTCGTTTTGAAATGGAAAATGTCTCGACTTGCAGCATCAGTGGAGGTGATGTGTACATTCCTTGATGCAGTGAAACCTTACACGACCATGCACTTACCTTAAATCCCTGTCTGTGGTCATCTTCTGTCTTTGGCTCATGGCTTCCTTTTTTGCGGATGAGTCTCAGACATGGAGGTGTAACTTTTCCCTTTCCTGTCAGTGTGCTGGGGGATGAAAGCTGCTCTTGCTGATTACATTACCCATGGCTACAGAATGAACTTGTAAGGTAGAACGCATTTCAGGAAAAACACACATTTGAGCCTTTTAAGATGAAGTTTGATCCCACACAAGATTTGTTATTAGGTTTGTGGTTATCCTGTGGCTGCACTACATGTCTGAAATCATTTAAACATTTAATTTTTGCATCTGGTTTGCAAATGTCCATTTTAAACACTAACACAAGTTCAGTCATGTTTGCTGAAAACTGATCACTGTAAGCTTATAGTAATATAAATGCTACAGCAATAGTGCAGCTAACTAAAAGGCAGTGGGCAGGGCTTAAGGTTACAATAGCAATGGAAAATATTTCTCATATTGGGTCATTTAAAGTTCATTGTGAGCTAACTTCCTCCTGCAATGTAAGAGCACAGGGCAGCGCTGCAGTGCACAGAAGGCAGCTATGACATAGTCCATTTAGTTGGGCACAATAGGCAGAGGAATCCAAAGCATTTGCTTGCAGAAATTGTCAGACCTGATGGCCTTCTCCAGAGGTGCCAACTTACTGTCCACGCTCCTGTTGAACATAAGCTGAATGTGTAGCCACACAAAGGGGGGAAAAGCCTTTTAATTGCAATCTGATGAAAGATCCCTAAAATGCCATGACTTCTTTCCTCTAACTCCAGGCCTCATTGGTTTGGCTGTTTGGCACAGCAGGGTTACATTATGAGTCTCTAAATGTCTCTGAACAACTGTTAACTTCTTGAGTACATTATGCTGTTTGGCCCCACAGTCTTGGGCTCCGTCTTATTTTTAAGTGCCTAGAAACGAGACCTTATTCTGCCACAGGGTTTAGTCACAGGTATGGAAAGGTACAGGAATACAGCTCTTACCCAGTGGAAATGTTTAACACAAGGAGGGTTTAAACTCTCCACATTTCCATGTCTGTTAATTACTGGAGGACTATTGTCCTCAATGAGCTGCTACGTGACCCACATTCCCATGGCTTCAGTGACCAGGGCTTAAAGGGACAGTCATCCTAAACCTGCTTGTCAAAGTAAATTTTGAAGCATGTTAATGGATGAAATCAACAGAAGTGGGGTTTGGAGCACTGAAGCCTGGTTTTCGTCTGGTGTACATGACTATGTTTGTGTTTCTTCAGATGCGCTGGTACCCTACTCCCTCTGAGACTTCCCAGCCTGGATGGAAATCCCGGCAGTTTTGTTAGATATTTAGTGAGTAACCTTTGGTCCAACAGTTTATTTTTGTTTTTTTTATTTCTTAAACTTGGATTTGCTGACCCCCACCCACCTCAAACTGCTAACCTGATTCCAGACAAACAGAAACATGCATAATGACACCGGCACAATGTTTAACTGCAAACTGCAGAATGTGCCAACATGAATGAAAATGGACTGAAAAGCAGACAGATGAAAATAACTACTGTTTAAAGATAAGGTTGGCGATATTCATCCTTATTGTAAATGGTTCCATGCAGGTTAGTCTGTCAATACTTTCCAACTGCAACTTGTCTCACTCAGCCCCAAACCCACTTGTTCCTGCTGAATACATACAACCACAAATATACTTTGCATTTTTATTGAATGCAAAACATGCTATAACAGCTGGGCACTAAATGTTGTCATTTTTCAAAACTCAAAACCTTTTCTAATAAAATGATGCATTATTCAGGAAGATTTTTATCTGCTGATTAATACAAAATTGAAAGAGTGAGCATACAGTGTAGCTCAATGTTTTTATGTAAACAGTGGGGCGCTATAAGAGGAATTAACTGTCAGGTTAAATTCTTTTTCTGTGTTTTCATGGGATATGACAAAGATGCAGAAAAGACAGACTCACTCCTTTTTTCTTTCTTTTTTAAGGTGATATTTTATAACACAATACAGTATAATTTTATTTAAGCTTATTCCTTAGGCTTAAGCTTATTGGGATAGACCTCTTGTCTAAAATCAATCAACAAACATTGCACTGGATGACATGTTCATTAGTGTACATATTTTTTCTTCCCATACCCTGCTCACTGCTGTAAGTGCACTCAAATGTATGAACTGTGTATTCATCTGCAGCTGAAAATGGTCCATAATTTTTTTTTTTTTTTTTTTTAAAACAATGGTCTCAAGCTGTCTCAAGTTACTGACCTTTCTGTTTTTTTAAACAAACCATTTAAAAAGACTTTTTGTTTTACATGACTTGAGGAAAGTAACGATTGTCTTGAGGGCTGAGTGTCACAGATGGAGTAGGGCAGTCAGAAAGCATTGAGAGACTATGGAGCATTGTTGGTTTGAGTTTTTTTTTTTTTTTCCCAAGGGTTTGACAGAAAAGTAGAATAAGACCAGCCTTATCCTAAATTCAGACTAACTCTTGTCTTCCCTGTCTTTCTCCAGGCTTCTGGAAACCACACCTTTGTCCAGCTGAAGTGAGGTTTGCCAAGCTCTTCGTTAATTTAATCAGGTTTATTTAATGGACAAATGTGCATTATTATAAACAAACAGTATTTATGTCTCCTCCCGATTGTCTCCGGGGGGAGTTTGAGTTGAAACCATCTTGCTGTCGACAATCTGAGCTCATCCTTGGCAACTATTGCGGTACCATCTTAGCACTTCAAAAAAAAAAAACAACAAAAAAAAAAAACAACTCCTCATGCAAAGCCAAGTCAAACTTAATGGATCGTAATTGCTGAGGAAAATTGACGCATTGAAGTTACTGTTATTAAGCTAGTCCTTCCATGAGTTACCGCTGCTCCTGGGAGGTTTAGAAGCGTTAAGAGTCATTGCATGTTAAAGTCTTTTTGGCATGAATATAGAACGCAGAGTTCTGTGTATCCTAATTTTCTTAGTGTTTGTGTTGCCTCTTTACCTTGGCCTAGACAGCGAAATGTTTTGTTTTCCTGTAGAACCTTGGTCTTACCTCTGTGAAAGTTAGGCTGTTGTGTAAATGGCTTATCTCGCATGGACCTTGTGAATGCATCCCTACGTTCTGACAATCCCAGTCCTTTATGATCATATCAGTGTCTGTCATTATTTGAGCAAAGGAAAGTACAAATATTTTTGTACTTTTTGCGTAATGTATATTTATGCATTTTTGTGCAACTAAATAATGAACCTGTATAAGTTTGATGTTTAGTCGTCTCTTGTGTTTTTGGTGTTAATTTTTGATCCTATAATCCTGTTGAGGTAGTTTTAAAAAAAGAAAAGTGCAATTTGTTTAAAGGGGAAGTGGGTATCTGTCAAAGGAAAGTATTCTGAGCATGGCTTGTGCCATTCTGCTAAAATGAGATTGCTGTAAAACGATCTTTCAGAATGTGAAACTGGACTACAAACGTAATGGGGTGCTTTTTTGGGGGGCCATTTTGAAATGGGAAGCAGGATTAGAGTAATGGAGGAATTTAGTTTGTGGTTTAGAACATGTTTGTCTTTGTATCTGCTGTGCATAAGATGTAAAAAAAAAAAAAAAAAAAAAAAAAAATATTCCCATCTTATGAATAAAAGAAGTGAATGCATTTCTCTGTTTGGGCATCTGTTGTTTATCACTGCAGTGGATTGGCAGCCAATCAAAGTTAACAAACGCTGTGGTGCTGAATGCTGACTCCATGAGCTGAACTCCGTGAACATCAGATGCTGACATAAATAATTCATGCTAACTTTTCCTTTGTAAGCACCATTGCATTAGTGTCTCTTTGCATCATGCATGGAGCTGACCTTCACACTCTGGCCCCAAAAGCTGGCAAGATGCTCTGCTCACTCAACCGCGACAGTTCCTTGTGGGACATTTAAGTGAGTCCTCAATACGACCAGCTGCCTAATTGTAGTGCCAGCGGTGCTGCTGGTTAACTGCAAACATTTGTCCATCTTGTCCCAATTAGGTTATGGTCCATACAAGACTGGTGCTGCACCAAATGTTGCCTCTGACCATGTGATACAATACCAAGTGACAGCTTCATCTATGTGGAATGTTTAAATCAATATGTTTGCATCCACTGAGCATTGGCATTAAGGTTAAAATTTGAATGTCATAGTACTATGGGTTGAAATGTGTTGGATTTCTGCATTCTTAACAGTAAAATAAAAGATGGCAGAAACAATGTATTGACATGACAATGTCAACAAATTGAATAAGTTAATCATCCAGTAAAACTGTCAAAGACACTTCTCAAATGTCAGGATTTGCTTCTTTTCTGTTCAATATAATTTATTGGGGGGTTTGTTTGTCCTGAGCACTTGAATGTTTTAACCACTGCTTGACATTTTCAAAACTTAACATAAAAATAATCCATACTCTAATTAACAATCATGTACAGTAGCCTTACATGGGACTTCACACCACATCACTGGATGCCAAGGCTGATGGAAGAGTCAGTTAAATGTACAGTGTTAAGACCCAAACAGACGATTCAGAAGAGGAACCAATTCTCAAGAATCACCATTTGCTCTTCATAGGAAAACAGGTCAACATCACTTTCACAAAGAATATTTGGATTGACATGAAATCAATACAGTGTGAAGATGTGGATGCTATGAATTAGAAGACGGAACATTTCATTTTCTCTGTTTTCAAGTGCAGACACAAGCCAGTGCTGGATACAAACCTAAAAATATACATCCCCTCTCTTACTGATAGTATTTAATATTTGTACGAGTAGTTGTTTTTTTTTAATGAGTTGCACAGTATGCCATGTTCTGTGTAAAACACAAAATATACTTTATTAGGCATCTTCCCAGGCTGAGGTGGCTCAGTGTAGTAAGGAATAAACATTTTCCTTTAGGAAATTAAACAGCTTTTTCTACAAAATGAAAACAGTCTCATTAAATAAACAGTTTATTTAAGGCTTAGAGAGGCATCAGACAACACAAGACAAGTGGATGTTATTCTGAGGAATATGTTTGCATTGGGATAATATGAAAAACATCTAAATGGATAAAGCCCTATGTGTCTAGAGCTCAAGACTTCACTCTTTCTCTATCAAGGTATTTCAGGTAGCTTTGTTTAAATATGGCTGAAAGAAAACATGGCTTCTCTCAGTCGACCACAGAGGCCTGGAAGTTGTTTTCTGTAATGCAGGTATTTGGCGTCCTCTACTGGCCCAACACCTACATGACCAGTGGACAAGAAGCAGCTGGGGAAGGCAGGTGACCCCTGGAGGAAATCTAGATACATCCTCATACTCAGCAAAGTGTAAGACCAACTCTTGTGTGACCTCTAAATCTCTGGGGTATGATTTGTTTTTTTTTTGTTTTTTTTAAAGAAGTAAATTAACAACTAATTATATGTGCAAACATATAAACAATGATGAAATAATAGCTCAAACAAAAATTCTGCTGCTAGAGATGAGCTGCATAACAGACATGAGTTTGATGCCACATTGATGGTGAAAAATCATAAAATTGGTGTCATCTGTATCACTTGTATCATTTTGTCTGTAACCTGGAGGTTAAAAAGTCTAGAGCAGCATTTGGACAACACTGTTGTGTACCGGAGTCATGATTTCTTTTGCAAGCAAGGCCTCAGTGCAGGAGCAGAAGAAGGACAGAGACAAGACACATGAGAAAACACAGTCACATGACCACAGACAAATAACATCAGAATAATGACAAACATGTTTGTATATATGGTGCAAAGCACTGAAAAGATAATATATCTCCTTTTAAGTGAAGTGAATATCATCAAATGGCCACCCTAACATTATTGTAATTACTTTTAAACCTCTAACATTATTTTATTGTATGTTATTTCTTTATATTATTTTCTTTTGAATTCCATAATAGCTACTGGTCAGTTTAGTATTATTCTTCCTTGCAACTTATTTGTTTCAGCTTAAACATTTGATTACCTTGACCCCGTTCTCTCCCTCTTCTTTTTTCTTTTCTCATAAAAGACTCCACAGTGATCAGGGTGTTTCTAGCTCTCCACATAGTTATAACCCACTTCTGAATCAAAGGGTCACATCTCAGTTTTGTACATCTGTTCAAATAAATCATTGATCTTGTGTGAAATTCACTGTGTCAGCTTAGTTAAGGATGATTGAAGAGCCTTCACTCGTGAGTGAACTTTTTACACTCTTGAATCTGAAATTAACTAATATCAAATAAATGTAGTGTACAAGTAAAAGGTACAATATTTTTTGAATTTTACTGGAGTGGCATCAAGTAGCAGAAAATTCAAATACACAAGTAGAGTAGCTACACGTACCCACATTAAAACTGCTTTAATATCGTAGTAATGTACTTTACATTCTACCGCTGAAATCTCCATGAAATGTCCATTCAGATGACAATAGGAATATAATTTGGCCTGTTTCTACGTATTGTTTACATATCAACCTCAGTTATACTCCACAACGGCACGAGACTTTTATTTTTGCGGTCTTCCTCTTTGATGCGATGCACGTGAAGAGACGGAGGCCGTCGAGGAGCAGTCATTCGCCGAGCACACGTTTACTAAATTGAGACTAATTAGCAGGCTAGCAAACTTCATAAATATGACCTTGTATTTCAGCCTGCGGCAATTATTGTGACAGTTGTCATAGGCTGGCAGTCCGCACCATGGCGTTTTCCCTGGTGAGTGAAAAACCTAATGAAATTGGTGAACAGAAGTCGTTTTCTACCAGTTCTAACCTCTCTCTTTTGACCTTTTGTGCCATGAAACTACCGCCGACGTCTGTTTGCGGCCTTGACAACTTAAAAAAAAATCACCAAAAGTGTTGAGAAATGCTCTTTTGTGCTAAGCTGGAGGTGGAGCTGCAGCCTTGCACACCGGGTTAACCTCTCCTCTTTCCTGCAGAGACACGACCCCCGTAGGCCGGAGAGCCCGGACTCCGAGTCCCCGGCCCTGTCCACCTGCAGCAACGCAGACATCTTCCGCAGGATGAACACCATGCTGGGCAACGCTCTGGATTTCACCGGTGTGTGCACCACACCCAACAACACAAAGGGAAAACCAGACCTGCTGTGTGGTAAAGTGTCATTTATTTTTTCCAGCTCGGTGCACGAGCTAATAATGTAAAGGTGAAGCTTTATCACACTATGAAGTTGGGTAATCAGTGTGAATTCACTGCAGCAATTAAACAGGAAGTTAACAAGGCTAAGAGTATTGATAAGCAACATAATTAATAAACAAAAAAAACAGTAGTATATAACCGTTGGATGGCAGAAGGGGACCAATAAATGAGGATTATCCATCTAATGGGTGAATATCTAGTCATTGCATCATGTATTGTCAGTGTTATATGTTTCAGAAAGACAGGGGGCCAAAGAGGCAGCTCTTAGCAAATGCAAAGCATAATGGTTTTGAGAGACTCAGTAATTCACACCTCAAGTTGCCAAGGAGATGGCTGATTTGGAGGGTCCCTGCTTCTCTACCAACACTGCTGTTGTAACATCATAATCTGACGCTCTCATAAGGTTTCAGAAACACTAAGATTAATTCCTCCTGAGCCTCGGCTTTGGAACAATCTAAAGATATCAAAGTTAAAGTTTGTACTTTTGCATAATTGTTTTTCTCAGTACATAGCCTTAATCACAAGACACTTTGACAAGGAACAACTTTGGTTGAAAAATAATTTGACAATGGTTGTTTGTCCAAAGGAAATCAGCTAAATGTTCTTATAATCATACTTTTATCATTAAACGGTTGATAAGTTGTCTTATCGTATATTGCTAATGTGTGAATCAGCCTAGTCCCCAATCAAATGTCCCCAAGGTGTAGGTGAATGTTTAATCCTGTTTCCTAGAAACATCTGATTCCCAGGAAGGTTGGGGAAGATGGGACATCAATATCTTAATAAGAGACGAAGTGCGTTGTCAGTTAACTGATGAGTCAATTGAACAGGAGATAATCACTGTAATTTGATTAATTTCAGCAATTCAAGTGGAAAAAAAATGGTGATATGGTGCCTATTATTGATTCTAGCCTCTCAAATGAGGGCATAGGTTTTGGACTGTTGGTCAAGCAAAACAAGGCTCCTTGGTTTTTTTTCCCTGTTTCTTCACAATTTTTTGGCATTTGCTTATCTCATGTTGTAGCTATACATTGAAATTTCTGGACAATAATGAAATGACCGTGACTGCAAGGAACAATACCATGGATTTAGTTGTTTTGTTTTAAGTGTCCTTTAACTTTCTCAGCCAATTGCCATCTGTTAAACCTCCTTCACCTTGTCATTATCTTTTGAGTGCCAGCAGCTGATTCATGGTGCATCGCCTTCTGCAGCATTGCAGCAGTTCTAAGTGTTCGTTTTTTTTTTCTTTTTTTTACCCGAGGAGTGAGATTTGCCAACATTTAGGCTCAGCACCCTCTCTGCGTCCTTCCCTTGAATTGTTAATTTACTAGGGAAGAGTCCGCACTTGAGTATCAGACTTATTTTAGGTAACGTGTAAGTTATACTATAATTCTCTGCTCTGTTAGACATGAGCAGCAGCACAAATATTATGTAACTTCAGTGAAAAGTAAATTGGATCTTGACGCACACTGAGCTAAACTTCTGTTCTGGCCTCCCTGCCCCATCCACCCCAGCTTGGTGTTGCTGAATCAGGGCTGTTGCTGGAAGCTTTCCAGACCTGGAGAGGGCAGGGAGGAGCTGGCGGTGCAAATCGCTACGTCCTCAACATCTGATCAGTCAGCTGTTTGTGCTACGCCGAGGCTTTGCTTGCCTCTTTCTTCGCTGTGTATGTGTTTTTGTGCAAAATATCAAGAGAATTCACCAACCTGTGAGTACAGTGGTTTTTAAAACGAAATTATCAGAGCATCCTCAAGCCTGAAGTACTTTTAGTTCAAGTCTGCTGAGTCATTTGCTCCCATCTCCCATGCTGCCTCCCACCATGCTGCTGTAGCTCTGCCCCTCGCCTCCCCCTCCCTCCCTGCCTCTGTCAGCTCGCTCAGGAAACAAGGCTAGACACAGTGTAAGCAGCAGCGGTAACAGTGGCAGCAGCGGTGGCTGTCTTCCCACCGACTCGGAGACATGCTGTGCCTACCAGAGAGGGGAGTACTTCTATCAACAAGCCAATAGCTCCGACAGGAATTTTTCATTACACAGTTGTTAGGCAAGGAAGCAGGGAGGTGGGGGGGGGGGCTGATGTCATTAGCAGGGGTGTGCGAGTGCATCAGCAGCCATGTCACATGCTGCTAGGTGGGTCAGTGATGCGGACGGAGATGCATGGCAGTTGCACCGGGCACAGAAGCAGGTTAGCTCCCCCGTCAGCCAGGGTAGGGGGAGATGTGATGAGGGAAGTTTTTTATTTTTAGTCATATTTTTCTTCACAGAAACAGTTTCGTGTGACAAATCTTTCTGTTGTTTTCTAATGTAACGCCGGCTGAAACAGTTATCTAACACTTCCTCTCTCCTCTCTTTTGGTAAATCTCTGAACTGGATCTCGGACCTAAAAGAGTCGGAGCTGGCTGCAGTGGGCAGCAGGAGGATGCTCTTCCCCAACTGTGCTGGCATGCCTGGCTCCCAGGAGATGCCGTCATCCAGGGGCCCACCGGGTGTCACAGACCTGGGCCTGGGCCTCCAGTCTCTCCGTCTGTCCGGCTGGGACAGACCCTGGAGCAGCCAGGAGACAGACACACATCCCTCCCCCTCCCAGCTTCAGTCCAGCTCACCCTCCAGTAAGTACCAGGCCTCTTTTTTGTTTACCTCAATGTATTTAGGATTTGCAGCAAAACCTACAACCTGGTCTCCTGTGTATTATACCACCTAATGTCCCAGAGTGTGGTTGGTGGTGGTGGTAACTGTTTTCGCTCTCATGACCCCATTTATTTGAACACAATGGTCGATATTGTTACATCTGAGGTTGTGTGCCTTGATTTGTACAGCCCTCGTTTATATTGAAATGTGATGGCTGGTTATTAACAGTAGTGTGTCTGAGTGTGGGAACAGGCTGTAGCGTCACTAGGGAGGATGATGTGGCACTTTTGCTTTGCTGCATCTGTAGCAATCTAGCAAGCACAAAAAAAACAATATAGTGAAGCCACTTTTTTTTTTTTTTTTTTTTTTTTCTTGAATAACCCTTAATGGGCTGAAATATTTAACTATATTACCTGTTGATCACACAGATTGTTTTTCTGGCTGAGTTTATTGGTGTGGTCAGAAAACTGGAGAAACATAGCCCCACATCCTGACTTAACCTGTGTGAACCATGTGTGAACTTGAACCAAATAAGTGCTGACATGAGGGTTGTCTGACAATTTCGAGACGAGCATCATCATCATTGACTAAAACTGTGCCCCATTTTGTCCTGACCCATTTGTAGAGCTATAGTTTTATCGCTGCATGTCCAAACTGACCTGGCATAACTTCATTTAGAGCTTTCTAAACTGGGCCCGCTACAAAGTGGGGCAGAGCTTCAAATGCGGCCTACAGCTGAATGATCCCCTCAGAGCCTCATGTTCACCGTCACAGGCCACACTGTACATATCTGTCACAGTTGCCGGCTGACTCACTTGGTCATCCAGAGGAAAGAAGATGCTGATTAACGCATGAGGAATTGCTGCTTAGCTGACACTGGGCTTTGCTTGGGGAAAAATGTCGTTGGATGAATTTACCTCTGGTGAATTTTGCTGTGCAGCTCCTGTGACAAGATTGTGTTTCAAACAGCAGTCAAGTTACACATCATCAAAGGTGAAAGTAAAAAATGCCTCGGTTGCGGCTTTTCATGTTGCTGGTAACAGGCAGTGTGGACGTCAAGTCCTCTCTTCTACATGCGCATTTTGGCTAACCAAAGCTGGTTCCCTTTGTGGAACACATTGAGAGGAAAGGTGCCAAATTTTAGAAACTTGAAATTAAAGTGCAGCTTGCCTCCTGACCAACTGATTGGTGCAGAAAACGACTTAAACCTCCCTCAGTTTTGTCAAAGAAATGAGCTGCGAGCGTAATATTGCTGGAGCTACTCTGAAATTGCTTTCAGTCATTTCATTTATACTGTAAATATTGTTGTGTTTGTACAGTGCTAGGTATTATGAACAGTCCCTTCAGCAGCATCCTTGGAAAGCCCCCAGGCTACCTGCCCCCTGACTCCATGAGCATGACTGCTGACTTCCTGGAGAAGTTCCCTGGCATGGCTCGCTCAGCAAACCGCCTGGACTCGGGCTCCTTTTTGGACTCTCGCTCCAGCAGTCCTGAAGACTCGGAGACCAGTGGCTTCAGCTCTGGTTCAGACCACCTCTGTGACATGCTGGTAAGGCACATGATGCTTACTGTAACTCAGGTGGGGAATGGTACAGTGAAATGCCACAGTGAATAGTCCAGATCTTAAAACAACAAAGAAATGGCCAAATGGACAACAAAGAATTGGTCAGTTTAGGGTTTTCAGTGTAAAAGCGTCTTTATTCACATCAGTCACTTTGTCTTACTAACAGTTAATTTTATTGACATGTCCTTTCTCTTCAGTCGACTTTGCGGATTTCCCCTCCCCTGCCTTATCTTGCGTCAAACATGCAGAAAGATCTGCTGCGACTGGGCTCCCGTCTGGATCCCCAGGACTCCAGCTCCCCACTGACTCCACCATCCAGTGCCAGCCCCTCCTCCTCAGCCATTTCCCGCCGCTGGCGTACTGGCTCTCCGTGGCCTGGTGCAGATGTGCTTGACCAGTCGGATGACACGTTCAGCATTGAGAGGGAGGCCCGCCTGCACAGGCAGGCTGCTGGTAAATCTGAAACAGCTCTAATTTATTACTGCACTACCCTCGTGGTGAATGTTTTAAAGCTCAGTTTTAATGGTGTACATAGTAGTAGTGGTGCTTTCTGTGAATAGAAGTGACCTGTTGTTGGCCCTTCTTGACCCATCAGCTGTGAATGAGGCTACATTCACCTGGAGTGGTCAGCTCCCTCCCAGAAACAACAAAGACCCTCTGTACTCCTGTAAGGTCTTTCTTGGTGGTGTGCCCTGGGACATCACAGAAGGTAACTGTGGCCAAAATGCTGTCTGCTTTAATATCACAGTGCCAGATACATATCTGTTAGCCCAAATGGTACAGCGCAGTGGCTTTTTAAAATTGAAACATAATGTTGGGATATAGAGGAGGCAGGAATTGGAATGAATACAGAATACATATGCACTGTGGTGCTCTGACATGATGCAACAATTTGCATCATGTCAGAGCACCACAGTCAAATCAATATTTTTACACCTATATTCACAGATTGACTTTTTCTTGACATTTCAGTTTAGCACTGAATTTAGTTGTTTGAAATGGTATGACATGGTAATGTGTTAAAATATTAACACAGCCTCTGTTTAAAATGTCAGAAGGTAAAAACTGTCATTTAATCTGTATATTATTTAGATGGAGAAGAGTAATTCCAATGTAAACCTCTTCACTTTGTTGTGATTTTACAATATTCTTTTTAATTGCTAAATAAAATACTTTTGTCATCACTCTCTGTCTCATCTCTCCTTCATCCTGATTTCAGCTGGTCTGATCAACACCTTCAGTGGCTATGGGCCTCTGACTGTGGAATGGCCGGGTAAGGATGGAAAGCACCCTCGGTGCCCTCCCAAAGGTAATGTGGCCAAAGGTAACAAATTTGGTAGGCAATTTTTTTTTCTTCTGGGTTTCAGGGTAGCACTGTGGTGAACACATGATATGCTGGTGAGTTTGTTAGTGGGAGTTTTAGGTACGTACGATGGTGATTCTGGGTATAATTGGACCATGGTGCTAGAAGCAGTGAGTAAATGGCAGTTTTTATAATGTTTACTGTTTATTTAAGGCTCTACCTGGTGTTGGTCAGCAAATGTCCTGTTGAGTGATTGTGGGTTGACTTGTGGCCTCAGCCCCTCTCTGGTATTTCAGCTCTCCATGTCTGTGGCACATACTGCCTGGATGCAAGAATGAAAGTTGTAAATTATGTCCAAGGCTGTAACTATTAATTCACATAAATGATCAAAAATTTATCCAAGGCATTTTTTCTATACCATCCATTTCTTGCCTTTGACTTTGTGACTCCATTTAAGATGGTTACTTCATGATGCACTTGATATTAGTTGCTGCCTACATTGAAAGTCTGTTCAGCAGAGTTTAAATAACTGACACTGTAATCCTGTGGAGGCCACATTTATTTTTCTATATTCTAAAGTATTTTGCTGTATGCTTTGTAGGCTATGTTTACCTGGTGTTTGAGAATGAGAAGTCTGTCCGGGCACTGCTCCATGCCTGCTCCCAGGACCCCTTTCACCCCGAGGACAAACTGGAGTATTACTTCAAGATGTCCAGCCGCAGAATGCGATGCAAGGATGTGAGTAAAACAAACAAGGCACACAACTATGTGCTGTAATATAAAGAGTTGCAATTAAGCACAGTGGCAGTGATGGTCCAACAAGTAGTCCTTAGTCTAATGCCATGTCAAACTGTTGTGAAGTGTTTATTGGCTTTTTCTATGATTGCAAACTTAACAAAATTGTGATTTATTGTAGAGGTAATGTTGGATTGCATCATTGCAGACTGTGTTCTTAACCAAAGTGTTCTTTTCTGGGACACAGCAAACTGTGCACCAACAACCAAGAATGAAGCTGCATGCGACTGAAACCTGTCCAAGCTTGTAGTCTGTGTGATACAGGAATTTGATTTATTCTGGACAAAAATGAATTGGTTTGTGCCAAGTCCAGTCTAAGACATTTTAGTCTGTCAGTGAATGTTTGGTCTCATTGAGCATTTTATCCCTATAGCTGTTGCTGTCTGTGTAGTTACTATGATTACAAGTGTTGGTCGGCAGTAATTCACACTCTCAGTTAGCATTTCCCAATGTTTGAATAGAGCTGGCCTAGAGTAGTTTCTACTAACCTATTGCAGCTAGTAACTGAGATGATTCACTAGTGTGACTTGTCCACTAAAATATTTCAGTGTCTGGTTTATTTTAAGTCTGTGTATTATCTGGACCACAGACAGTAATTTTAACAGTTACCCAGTCCCTCTGATGGCCCCACTGAAGATAGTTGAGTAAAAGTAACATGAACTTAACCTCCACATCTACACCAGCTGAAGGTGACATTAGCCTACCTTTTATAAATGCTGTCATGCTGCCTGGGTTTATTTCTTAGCTTGTCTCAGCACTTTTTGTTTCCCCTCTTCTCAAATTGATCCACTGAGAATTTGTTTCTTCCAAGGATAGGTAACGTCAGATTACATTACCAACAAGCGCATAACTTTCCAATGGTATTTCAAGGCATTTCTTAAACGGCCTAACCAGTCAAGGAGGTTGATCATGTAAAGACTGTTTGTGATGGAGGAAATGGTCAGGAGCTACTTTTTGTGATTCCACAGGTACATGCAGATTGCAATGAAACATGTCCCTCTGCCTGTCTCTACATTAGTTTAGTATTCATTTGAAAAATAAAATGCTTTCCTTTTTTGTCATCTTCAAAGGTTACTTTGAGGTTTTAGTCACTTAATCAAACACTAATCTTGTTTAATCATTTTGTGTGTAGTATTTTCAGGGATCAAGTTTTCTAGTTGGACAGAACTATTACTGGAATAATGTCAATACCTGAGTTTATAGCATATATCATAGATGATTCTTGATTGTGTTGCCAGTTTTAGAACATGTAAGCAGTTAAATAAAGGGGAGAAATCTTTAAATTATGTAAATAATTAAATAAAATAAAACATTTGAGTTTCAAATGTATCTGCACCAATCAAGTAATTTTAATACTGTTGCTGGTATAAATGCTCTGCCCAGTCCTACCTCATCCATGTTCAGGTCTTCATTTGAGAGCAAAAGCAAACGAGGCTCAGTAAGTATCGTCAGACTGTTGCGTTTTGTTCCTGCTGCTGCAGGTGCAGGTGATCCCCTGGGTGATCTCTGACAGCAACTATGTGCGCTGCCCTGCCCAGCGTCTGGACCCCAGCAAGACGGTGTTTGTCGGTGCGCTGCATGGCATGTTGAATGCTGAAGCACTGGCCAGCATCATGAACGACCTGTTCGGAGGCGTCATGTACGCTGGCATCGACACGGACAAGCACAAGTATCCAATAGGTGAGACACCCCCCCCCAGTGACAGATGTGTAAAGGCAAAATTCAAGCTCACTGTGTAGATATTGTCACTGCCCCAATTCATTGTTGATCAGAAATGTACCCTAATATGCATTTTCAGCGATCAAGTTATCTAGTTGCACTACTTTTTAAAGGTGACATGGTATTTGTAGGATACTGCCTTGTGGCTGTTTTTATGTAAACCTACTGCTTATTTTAATTTTTTCTTTGCCGTATAATCAGATTTGAATTTTGACCTAACTTTTCTTGTACAGGCTCTGGACGTGTCACTTTTAACAATCAGCGCAGTTACCTGAAGGCTGTGTGTGCAGCATTTGTGGAGATTAAAACACCCAAGTTTACAAAGAAGGTAAGAAACTCTGTAATTAGTTTTTGTACTTTCTATAATTAATCATTAGTGTCTCTGCTGCTGCTTTGAGTGACTGTGATTAAATGTCTTTACTGGAAACTGTACAGGGGCTCAGCTGTCTTAAATCCTTTTTTTTTTTTTTTTTTTTTTTTTTTTTAATAATAATTTTTTTTTTTTTTTCTTCTTCTTTGGG
>OMNW01009306.1:0-15487 GCA_900303245.1 Selene dorsalis
AGAAGAGGGGAGGTGATTAAAAGTCATAGTATAATGAATTGCTTGCTCAATTCCGATTCCCCCTCTTTCGCCTGCTGCAGATCTGAAGCAGCTGGATGAGTCTGACCAATGTGGCAAAGTCTTTTTGGACTAGAACCCACACTGATGAGCCCAATCCAGAGCTGCTCTGTTTTTTTTTTTCTTTAGATCTCAGAGACAAGCAGGAACGAGGGGTCGAAAAGGAATCGGGCCACTGTGTCATGTTGGTCCTCCCAGCAGTCTTACCTCGTATGGGCGTGCCACCTGAGTGGGCAATGAATGCACGAGATTAGAGAAGGAGAAGAAGAAGAAAATGTTAGTACCACAGAAGGGGAAGGAGATACGGGAGGGAGGGACTTGGGGTTGGGGCTGGGGGACTGTGGGGAGTTGGGAGGGGAGAGGGTAACTTTGAAAGAAGAAGAATCAAATCAGAGAGAGAGACTCAAAATATAGATCCTTAGAGAGAGAGAAAGAGAGTAAGAAGAGGAGACATAGAAGAAGAAAAAGGCAGAATAAATAAAGACAGAATAAGCCCGAGAGGAGAAAGACAGATACTAGAGAGACAGAGTGACAGAGCTATAAGGAGATGGATTATTGATTTGACTTCATTGACTTACAGCAGTGGCAGATGTGGCTGTAGGAGTAGGGTAGTGTCTGCACTGCTCTCGGCTGGCTCTCTAAGAGGTGGAGTCAACTGCCCAGAGCCTTAACCTGCTCTTGTCCTCCATCTAAGTCAAACCCTGGTTTAATCTCACTACTAGAAGAGTGTATTGATTCAAGTACTTTAACACATATTACTGCTGTTTGTCCAAATGTTCCTAAAGGAAAAATCCACCCTCCAACACTTAATTTTTAAAAATACATTTTCCCTTAACCATATCTTTTTTTATTCTTTATGTGTTTGTTTTTCCGGCGTGTAACTGAAAAAAGGCAGACAATGTGACATCAAGTCCAAATCTTTCCATCGGGGCCACAACTGAGTGTGACAGCCGAGAAATTGTCAGCAATCTAAAGCATCAGCCGTAAATGTCAAGTCGATGTCTCAGCCCTTCAGAATCAAAGAGAGAATGGTGTGTTTACGGATTCAGTATCTTAAATCGACCATCAGCAGTCAAACTGTGCGAGGTTCATGGTGGGAGGGAGCGAGCTAAGACAATAGACTCATGCTTACACACTAGACTGTTGTGTGTGGTGTCGGCGCTGCATAACAAATTTATGTTTTACAATTAACACTTGAAGAGATGGAGGCACTTGAAAATGACATCGGTTGATGAACGCAAACCCCCACTTTGGTCTCTCAATTTCATCTATCGTTTATTTTCGTTATTGTTTGATCTGCCCGCTGTTTTCTCAGTAAATTATTTGGTCAATAATATGTCAGAGAGTAGTTCAAATTGATCACAATTTCCCAGATCCCGATGTGATGTTTTTTTCCCCCTCAAATTGCAAACAAAATTGCTTTTTTTTGTGCAACAAAACTGAGACTGCATCAGTCTATGGAATAAAACAGGAGCAAATATAGAAAAAGCAGCAATTTTACACACTGAAGGGCTGTTTGGTATTTTGGCTTAGAAAAATAACTTAATTGATTAATAGACCATCAAAAAAGCCTTTTCCATCACCAACTAATGGATTAATGGACCAATCCACTAATATAAACTACAGTGGTCACTCACTACTGTACTGTATATCCTAGGCATCCATTAATACTATTATTAATTAAAGGAAGAATATCCCTGGTAAAGTGAATGTTAAAAGAAATTGAAATTATAGCACATTACCAAATATAGAATTGAAGAGTGGATTTTGTAAACTACCATACTTTTCTAAACCTCAAGTACCCTCATGTATAAAAAACTGCAGATGTTTACAGTAGACCAGTATTTTCTTCTCAGCAGTTACCCAGTTTACTACATAGTACACATACTACACTGTGTGCGGCCAACGTCTACAAGTCTGAAATCTGGCAGCTATTGATTTCCCTCCAGTGGTTCCACCAGAGGCCTACCTAACAGCTATCTACAGCTGATGGCTTATTGAGCGGTAACTCTATACAGCAGAGCGGACAGAGTAAGTGGGTGAGTGAATGACCGAGTGAGTGAGTGGGTGAGTGAGTGAGGGACAGAATCATTGAATAAGTGAAGGAGTGGAAAAGTAAATAGGTGAGTGTGAGGAAAAAAGTTATTGCAGATCTTTGGGTGTGGAAAGGCTGCAGGTGCACAGGTGAGGGTGAGGCCAACTACCTCAGGGGTAACAGACGTGGGGTGTGTGTGTGTTCGTATATGTGTATGCATGTCTATATTTGTGTTTATATCCAGTTTGTAGCACCTATAGTAGGCTATGTTGACTTAACCAAAACAATGAATGGATGTCTGCAGAGTTGAGTGTGTCTGGGTGTGTGTTTGCATCTGTGCCTCATTTTATCTTGTGTGTGTGACCGTTAGTAAAATGCATGCCATGCATTTTAATAACACCTCAACACTTGCAAAGGTGAGCAGCAGCAGCAACAGTAGCAACATTAGTGAGCAGTATATAAAAGTGGACAGTGAGGGTGTGGGCCTTGGAACAGAAGCACTTACCAAAGGACTCTGTGGTTAAAAAGATACAGAGAGAAAAGAAACAGCATAGACATAGCATTACAATCTGACCGTTGGTTACACAGAGGAGTTGACTTAGTAGAAACACCTTGAAAAAGCACTGGAACTTCAAAAAAAGTCCACGGTATTAGTTATTTACACAAAACTTTGAGCTTAAGAGAAATGTGAAAGTTTGTTATCATTACACAGATGAAGCAAGGCTAATATATGACACTTTAACTTTTAACATTACTTCAAATCCTCACGATTCTTTTTTATTTTTCTGTAAAATAAAAGTCAAAAGGGAGTCTGAGCAAGCTGTTGAGGGCTGAGCCAGAGAATTAAAAGAAGAAAAAAAAACAGGGACAGAAGCAAAGGTTCTTGTCTGTAAAGAAGGCAGAGAGTTGAGTGTTCAATCACAAGAAAAGAGGGGGTTTCGGGTCCAGAGTTGGTCCCTGGAAGCAGAAGGAGGACTGAGGAGGGGAGGGGACTTGCTACAGCAAGTTGGGATGTGACACACTACTGTGGCTTTAGAAAAACTGACTCAAATGAATTGAGTGGGTTGATTTTAACTGATTCTACTTTGTATGTGTTTTTCAGTAATCTGTCTTTGAATTTAATGGATTCTGTCTGTGTATTTCCTAAAAAAAAAATAACAAGAGACTTGGATACAATGTCTATGAGTTAATTTCACACCCACGCAAGACACACTTTCCAGGAAATGAGGAAAAACCAAAGGTTATTTGATTGTTTAGTCACAGCAGTGAGCTATCTTAGGGAGGCCACTCCCTCTGTACATGCCACCATCACCTGGGTTTGCCTTCCAAATACTGTCAGTGGAGAAATTTGCTGAGATATGACTAGTGACATGGAGCGCACTGATGCGTGTTGTTACAAATATTTTATAATGTTTTTAGTAAGTGAAAAATTAAACCCTTCGTGATGGTGATTTGCACAGGAGGACCTCAGAGAGTTTGCAGAGAAAAGATGGGAGTTCACTTTTAAAGGCCTTGAGGAGTTTAGAGGGGTTTGGCAACCATACACAGTCAAATCATAGCACAGCAGCAGCAGAGAGGGGCAGCTGAGAAACACAGCCAGTAACCACGGCACGAGGAGTGTGGAGCAGCAATAAGAAGAGGGGTGAACGAGGGCAAAAATAACAGAAACTTTCTAAGAACAGAGAAATAAAAAACAGATTGGCTGGGAAAAAGACCGAGAAAGGAGCGGATATTGTAGGAGGGATAAAAGCAAAGTAGAGAGGAAGAAACCTTCAGGTGGAAATAAAAGCCAAGGGTTGAAAGGAAAAGTAAAGAACAGAGGGATAAAAGAGCTGGTTACCTGAGCGGAGCTGCTTGATTCGTCCATTGTTATTGGATGTGTTGACCGGCAGGAAATCCTTGAACCAGGTAATTTCTGGGTCAGGGTTGCCGCTAGCAGCACAGAGCATAGTGGCGGTCCGGGAACGCTCCACCACTTTCAACTGGGGACCCATGTCTATGGTGGGGAACCCCGAGGGCAGCTGGTCCTCTGCAAAGATCAAAAACACATCTTTAGCTGTGCAGCAGAGAGCAGTGGCCTTTTTCTTGCTCTACTCCCACAACTAAAGTACCCTTTCCAAAAGTGCCTCTGTAATGGATTTTATTTAAAGAGGATTTGATTTAACTTTTCAATGGAGAAACGTGGAGATTAGACGCAATTTTATCGCAGCTACAGTTAGACTAGAATTGTAGATTTTTAGGCTTGCCTTTTTCTTTTTATACCGGTACCAATACCAGAGGCTAAAGTTCCCACTGCAGCGGCCCCGGTTCGATTTCACCTGGAGGCCCTTTGCTGCTCTCTCTGTCACCCCAATTCCTGTCTCTTTCTAACTGCCCTGTCCATTTAAAGCATTAAAGCCCAAAAAATACAAAAAAAGAAATCAACAGTTCTGACATGTTGTGATCATGTCTGAGTCTTTATGTCTTCTTTTTTCAACATATTGCTAAGTAACTGCAGAACTATCCTTTGTTGTGTACAGTAGGTGCCCTTGAGTTGAATCGCTGGCATGCTGTGTCACTTCTGAGCGCAAGCCAATGGGACATCCTCATGTATGAGGATTAGTAAGAACTACCTTTCACACAGGATAAAGGAGGATAATATCTTCATATTACAATGTCCAGCCTCCCCCTTAGGGGAATTTCACACAAAGCCATGTCCACAGAAATGTCTGTCCAGCTTTGACATAACACTAGGCTGATATAATGTCACCTTATCAGGGCTACAACAAATGTTTCAATGAACTTGGCGTCATTTTGCCTCTGTTTTCCACCTACTAATGCTTCCTGTCATCAGTGTTGGCAGATTTCCTATTCTTTATTTTATTAGGGAGATCAAATCAGTGAGTTCATTAGGCTCTACATGCATTGACTGATACAACAGACAAAACAAATCACAGTCAAGTTTATTGCAACTAGACTGAAACTTTTTGCTCCGTGATGAACCCCCTCTTCTTATCTATTCGTATAAATAAATATCTTGTACAAGTCATTGTGGAGATAGTGTTTCCATTACCGTGACTGTGCATAGTTTGCTACAACTTGTTTGATTAAATAAGTGAGATGAAAAGTGTTGATTACCGAGCTTTTGAGGTGCTGCTTGGCAGATTCTGTTACACTCTGCCCAACCAGGCTGCTGTGTTTGTCCTGTTTTGCAAAACCTGCTGGTTGTAGCTTCACATTTATTGTATAGATGTGAGAGTGGTATCAATAATCTCATCTTCAGTACCTCATGGCAACTAAGTGAATAAGTTTACTTGCCCAGATCACAAATTATCCCTATAAATGAAGCTGCCTGCTTCTAGGTTCTGTTACCTGCAAATCTGAGGCCACTGCATGACTAAAGCAGATAGTCTGTGTTCAGTAGAAGAGATAACACAATCCCTGAACTGACACCAAACAGGCTTTAAACTTCCCTGGGTAACTATTGCAGTGTGAAAAGGTTTGGATGAAAATTGGCTGGTCACATGCGGGAGCCAAAGTTAGAATCAATTTAGAGTCAAAATATGTTTTGCATGAGCCTTGAGCCAGGAGGCAAGACTTTTAAAAAATCCAATAGAGGGGTCAAATAGAATAAGTAACATTTCACTGTATCTGACAAACTACATCACTAAAGCTTTGGGCAACCGCTCTTCAAATAAGAATCAATTGAAAATCAAATACTCTCTATTCTGCTGGGAATCAGTAGCAATTCAGCTACACTTTTTCTCCAGCTGAGTCTACTGCACACACACACACGCACACACGCACACGCACACACACACACACACACACACACACACACACACACACACACACACACACACCTCTTTGGGATTTCACCCCTTGCATAAAATCAAATAGACGAGTCCAATAAAGACACATCCACTGGGACTTGCACCCTTTTGGGATGGCAAATCAAATGTGATACCATAGACCTCCGAGGCAATTAAATCAAACATGAAGAGTCATTCCACTGTGATAGAGGAAATCAAAGGCAGCGGGCCAACTTCATTCAGCTCAAGTGGGAGACTTAAGAGAAGGGAGGGGACAATTCTTGGAGGAGGTGGGGGAATCAAAGGAGACACAACTCAGTCTGAAACTGAAAAGATAGCTACATTCAGTCTTGGAATCAAATAGGTTCAGAGCAAATCATCAGCTTTTAAGAAACAAATTCTTAACTTTGTTCAAGGCTGCACTTTGAAACTGCAAAGTAAAATGTCAGATTCATGACTCGTGCATAACAAAAGTGGGTTAGACATGGTGAAAAAACAGACCAGTGAGGAGCACGTCTTCCTGCGTGTTTGTGATGTAGTCTATTTTCATTTTTCCCCTCATCTTTTTATTTTTTTATCCACAATCCCTTGTGACTTTATCCCTCCCAACCACAGAGAGCCTCATTAACAGGAAATCCTAGAGCTGAACCTCGCCAAGGAGATGCTAATTCTGGTACTAGCCCATCGAACCATAGCCAACGGGTCGTGAGACGCTGGCTTCGCAAACGCGTGTGTGGCCTTTTAACAGCTCTGGTTTCAATCAATCACAACTCCCAACAAATGGAAACACAGACATGATAAACTGAGGGAACAAGATGAGAAGGTGTTTGTGTGTATGAGTGTTGTCTGCGTGGGCGAGTGGCGAAGGAGGGCAAAAGTGCGAGAAAAAAAAAAAAGGAAGAGTAAAAGAGAACAGAGTAGAATAAAATAGTGAGAGACAAAGAATGAGAGACAGAAAGGAAAACAAAGGGAGAGAGCAAGAGAAAAACAGACGGAAAGAGAGGGAGAGCACAAGGGACCCATACAGCATAACAATCCTGATTCTCTCCGCTTTCATTATGCAAACGCTTACTTCAAAGCCGAGCCCTCATAGGCAGGAATAATGCATTCTATTTCATCTACCTGGGGCGGGACACCTAACTGAGCAGTGAGGACGCACACTTAGACTGCTCCCCATCATGCAACCACTCATGCGTGAACACAAGAAGGGAGGAGTTGCACACATGTGTTGTGTGGACACCAGAGCAAAAGGAAATTTAGACAGCCAATAGTACAAAAGGAAATTTAGACAGCCAATAGTACATGTAAATGTACAGGATGTAAATGAAATGCACACACACATGCACTTCACAGGTGCACAAAGACACACACACACTTGTGCAGACAAAAACAAACAACAGCTTTTTTAATTTAAACCTGACAAGGTGTGAGGTCGTAGAAGTGAAAGTGTTAGAGGGCTGATTGAATGGGATGATGCACAGACACACACACACACACACACAAACGTACAGAGCCAAGTTAACACATGCACATAACTAGCCTCCCACCATCCATCATGGGGACAGGTGTAAGCAACACCAAAGTGTGTTTGGGACAAAGCCGCTCTCACGTGTGTGCGTGTGTGTGTGTTTCTGTCTGTGTGAGACTATGTTGCTGAACAGTAACAGTTAAGAACCCCCTGAGGTCAGAGCAGATGCGTAACCCTACACTCCCTCGCTGACAGAACCTTCCACACATCCCACTGTTTCATTTGGACGTGCTCCCACTTCAGTGTTTCCACTGTGTGCAATCCAGATAATTTCACAGCTCATAAAAAAAAAACCCGGTCTCATAATCATGAGAACCACTGTGCGAACACTGTCCTCTTTATATGAGGCCCAAAATGAAATCCACACACACACATGCTTGGTGAGTTTGTCATCTGTACATCTGGAAGACTGCAAGCGAAGCCTGGTGTTACAGTCATGGGAACTAAAGCATGAGCCGGCTGCTGTATTAGATGATTAAGTCTTATGTGTGCACCTGCAAAATGAACCTGTTGATGTCATTTAGGACATAGAACGGATGGATACAATAAAATGAACACCGGTCTAAAATATTGCAAACCAGTGCAACAGTCCTGCTCTACAGCACAACTCTGATCTATGTTACTTATTTGTTCAGACAGCGTCAGAGCGGTGTTGGCTCGCTCCTGGTTTTCTTTGTGAGGCCACAGTTTGCTTTGTGTCTTGTTAAATTCATATTTAATGAAGTGCACAATCTTTTGTCACAAAGTGTTTGTGTGCTGCACCTTACTGTGAGGTTGCAGTAGAAACAGCACCGGTTTACCTGTATACAGACTTTAGAATAACAGGTAAGACTATAAGGAATATAACTTAGAGACAAATCTCAGTTTAATACAACCTAAGGTCTAGTTTTCATCCTTCTCTTTTTTCTTTTTCTTTTCTTTTTTAAACATTTAGTAATAATAACCTTGGGACTAAGTTACGAGCTCCAAAGTTCGAGAACACGGTGACGTCCATAAAAGAAGTCAGATGGGGTGAGAAACAAGAAGCAGCTGGCCCCAGTCGGGGCAAAATTATTTGGAAGATAAAATGAAGGGGAACAGTAAAATTACTATCCAAACTGTCTGTTGTAATTATCCACAGCATTTTACAGACTCCCTTTCTGGTTTACATTTGACCTACCGCACTTATGTTAGCAACATTTCTGCTGCACTCTGTTGAACCCACTTTCATTTTTGTTTAAAAATGTTGGCTGTAGCGTGGGCATGTACAACTGAGCTGATCATCTGACCCCTCTCTCTTCTCCATTCACTGTACGGATGTCAATGTTCTTAGCACAAACTCTACAACTTTACAACCTTATTTTTTTCATTCAAACAGACACACCCTCAGCTTCATGAATTATACAGCATCAGACTGTACACTGGATCCTACAGCACATAATTGCTCTCAAGTTCATTATTATTTCAGCCATTGCCAATCACGGCCATTTACTGGAAGCCAAGATTTCAATTAGCCTGGTTCTAATCCACAGTAATTAAGCAGGCTGACCTTAACACCGGATCCCTGCTGTCAGACAGTCAGTCATTCAGTCAGTCAGTCACTGGAGCTCTGTCTTTACAGACCCAAGGGAGACAAGGAGATATGACTGACAGGAGTCCGTGTGCGTGCATGTGAACCTCTGTGTGCGTGTGTGGGTGCCAACGCGTGGGTGTGTGTGTACTTTGCAACTGACATTTGGACTGACAGTCTATCAGGGGCTATTAGCTGCTCCCGGGTGGCCTCTTATTCATCGGAAACACAATGACTCCTCTGAGGAGTGGAAAGAGGCTAATCACTACATAAAGACTGACTGTCTTAGATTGAGGACAGATTTGTCTGAGAGTGTGCTTGTGTGTGTAAGGGTATGTATATGTATTCACCTGTGTGTGTGTGCTGTGTTCAAGAGTGGTTGTGTTCCTTCTTGAAGAGAAGGATTAGAGATGAGTGGATGGGGGCTTCCATCAAGAGAGGCAGGACAAATCAAAAATGGATGCTGAGACACATAAACAGCGGCGAATACAAATTTACACGCACAGCCGAGCCTGCTACGTGCACACACACTGATACATGGCCACAGAGACATAAACACACACGCACACAGACTCGAGCAAAGACAACCATGTGAGACGGGAAAAAATTCTGGATGGATGGAGCGGAACAGTGCCGAAGATGCAAAGAGTGGTCTGATGTGAATAATTTAGAGGTTGCTGTGTAGTGGACCTAAGAGCATATGGAGAGAGAGACAGAGATGGGAGCGGGACGGAGAAAAGGGAGAAAGTGTATGGAAAGATAGAGAGAATGAAGGGGGTGAAATTAAGGAAAGTAAGGAAAGGAAAGAACTTGGGGGAGACAAAAACACAGACGAGACAGAGCAAGAGAAGAGAGTGAGAAGTAAGAGCTGCAGACTGCTGTTACTAACCCTCAGAGAGACGGAAAGGAAGAAGACAGAGAGAGAGAGAGAGAGAGAGAAAGAGAGAGAGAGAGGGAGAGAGAGATGGAAGGCGGTAGAACAATAGGCTGCACGTCCCTTCCCCATGAGCATGTACTGTAAAGGCAGGCAATGTGATTATCCACACTCGAGCAGTTTCACTCACTAAGACACTCTTGAGCTTCAAACTACCGGTACATAATGTTCTCCTAATGGACTCCACTAACACTAACATCACTATCTGCATTAATGGACTCTTGCTAACACTAACACAACCATCAACTGCAGTGGACCCACACTTGCATATTTATATATATCTACAATTGGAAAAAAAGAGCATCCTGTGAGTCAAGACAAGCTAAACTTCACCAATCAGAGCGTATAAGGAGCTAGTGGGTGGTTGTAACTTTACACACACACATTCCAGTACCCTGGCATTAGGCATTTAGAAATATATATATAACTACACACACACACACACAAATACTGCAAGTGTTTAAAAAATTAATTAAGCAGTTATAAGACACTTATAGATTATATTTGCCTACAATTTCTCAACAATTACAACTACTCCTGTGATCCATCCAAAAGTATAAACAGCTAATATTTCAATATCACCGTGATTACTACATCATGTGAATGACAGTTCTTATAGACACGAGCAAATCCTCGCAGAGCGTTAAAATGGTTTATAAATTCATGAAGACATGTTTAGCTCAAAGGTTTACTCTTTTCCTAACACAATAAAATCAATAAATAGAATGGATGAATACCTAACTGCATTCATATATAATGACAACATTTATTATGGGATAAGAACCCATTATCTGTTCACACATCAGTTAAGGATGCCTCACAGGTGCAGTTATACTTAATGGAAAATACAGGATAAACACTTAATGATATTGTGTTAGAAAGATTTTATATTATACATTAAGCCTTAATTATATGTTAAAATCAGGTACTAGGATTTTGGTATCTTTTTGTCCCTGCAATTACAAACTGTGCTTGACAGCTGGTTGGGAACAAAGAGTATCTTGTTTCTGTGTTCACACTGACCTCGTAGCACACTTAGTCTGGTGGTGGCAGTGATCTCTCCTGCAGAGTTGGAGGCGTGACATTCGTAAATAGCCTCATCTCTTGGGGTCCTCAGTGGCTGGATCCTCAGGACTGAGCCGGACCCATCATCAAACTCTATTACCTGTTAGTGAGAAAAAAAAACATATCAAAGCTGCTGGATTTTGTGTTTTCATATTAAAAATGGAACTATTGATGTGTAAAGTGAAAGTGATCTTATGTGGCTTGATTGTTTCATCCAAAAGTTGGTGGACACCAAAACAGAAGTAAAAGGAGGGCAAAAGTTGCATTTGCTAAAGATGCTGCATATCTACTGGCTTTGTAAGCAAGTTAACTGTTATAAAATAATGTCAGTGCTCCTTTAGAGATTCTTTCCACTACCCCTTCTCTTGATTCACCAAGCTATAAAATATTGCACTGCGGTACAGACATACTAGCAGCAGGCTTGTTCAAATGATCAGCTGAACCACTGGACCCTTACTGCTGTTGTCGTTTCATTTTTATTTCACCTTCAACACTGTTTACAGTTCAGTGACAAACTGTAATTTTCAGAGACAAAAAATCTTTGAAGGTCTTTTCCAAGTTTTTAATTTACTGAGGGAGGGTGAGGGGGTACAGCGTGTGAAAAATGAGAGCACTAGTCGAGTTTAATGCTTAGCCACTAGGCATACCTGGGGCAGCAGTCTAGGATCAATCATTGTACACATTAAAATTAATTTCAGGACCAGACAAGCAGTCAATTGATTGGTATAGTTAGGAGTGAATTGTCCTTGATTAGGTCTCATATCCTTTTCATATTTTAGAAATGTAATAACTTTAGATCTGTCAGAACTGGTGGATTGTACATTTTAAATGCGCTTGCGTAAGTTTAATACATGCATGAAGTAGATCTGGATTCTGATTTCTGAGAAGGTTTCCGCTGACAGGAATCCAATAAAAAAGAAATCCCACAACAAGTCATGATGGACAGGACAGCAGAGAGAAATATACAGTTGGTCATCAGAGCGTATACAGGGGTAGATTAAAAAAAAAAAAAAAAAATCTCCCCCGAGTGATTTAATCACAAACATGGAGACACCAAGATGAACTTAAACCTGGGAGGAAACTTGGCTTATTAAAGTGGAAAACCACCCTGAGCTCAGGGTGACACTGGCTGGCTAGGAGAAAGGCAGTTTCAACATCTCCATCTCAGAGTGACTGGTAAGGTGGTGAAGTGAAATAAATCAAAGGTAAGAGCCTTCGGGAAACTAATAAGGCTGATCATATAAGAATCTCATAAACTGTAGCTCAAGGCATCATCTGACATATGAAAGGGTTGGCGTACACACCATTTCACCCAGTAACCTTTGGAGAACAAGTGAAGAAAAGCAAACGGTGGGTAAACTGATCAAATCTTTAACGACGCAATTTTGGCTTTTTATACAAAATGTTAGTGGATGGTGTTCATGTAATCCCAGAAACAGGCTGTCTATTGTGCCCAAAACAAAACACAACCCTCATTATGGGCTTAAATGTCAACTTTCATTGCGGTAATGACAGTAGTAACAATACACACGTCTCCCAGCAGGCACTCTGGTTTGTCATCAAAGGAAGCGCACAGGTGTAACTAACAACATTAATGACGGTCCTGTTTCATTTAGACAATTTCAGTGAGCCTGCACGCACATTACCAGAGCAGTGAAACTGGCTAAGCTGACTGTAAGGGAGCCATTTCAAGCAACAACTGAGAGCTATTTTGATCATTAACTGATTGTTAAAACGTCAGAAAGCTGTGAAACTAACTCATTATTTCCACATAATCAAGGTCAAAGTGATGTTTTACAACCATCCAGTCCAAAAGACAAAGATTGTCAAAGATATTTACAGCCAGTGAAAATGTACTTGGCATTTATGCTTGCGGAAATTCTTTTACTTTTTGCCTTCTTATAAACTAGATAACAAAGACATAATGTATGTGTATCTCACCTCCTCTGTGAAATATGAAGGCAGAGCCAACAGCAGTTGACTAAAAACATGTAAACAGCTGGTCTGCCTCTGCCCAGATGTGAAAAAACTAAATCTTCATCTCTTAAGTTCATAAATATCTTGTCTGGCCAGCTCCACCTTCATACTCAGTCAATAGCTTCGAGACTGGTAATAATACTCTCTTCTAAACCTCAATTGACTGGTGAATTGATTAATCTACCAATTGTTTCAGCTCAATCAGCCTCAGGTCTGTTGTGTGACACTACAGCTTTCAGTGAACCTCTATCATGGCCTAACCTGCTCCCATTTCAGTTTACAATACTTTCAGGGATGAGCAGAAATTGATGCCAGTGCAAGGTTATGACTTCCTTAATCAGTATCTCAGCAGCATACCTCAAATCTCTGGTTGCTGACTTTTTTGCCTTTTTTGTTCCAGACGATCTTGGGCTGAGGATCCCCCGTGGCCTGGCACACAAAGGAAGCCACTCCACCCTGGACTCCTGTTTGATCTTCTGGGGTTCGTGTGAATCTTGGGGGTGCTGTAATAAAAAATGCAATCAAGAGTTAGGTCAAGTTTAAACCATTGTCTTTGTGTGTGTGTGTGTGTTTACTGGTGGAAAGCATAGAAGATGAAAAAGTTTTGATGGATGGGTTATATAATGATCTATAGGACAACACATTACCAGCAGGACTATATTAATGATTCTTTTCATACTCTGCATGTACAAATTCTGTGGATTATTGTGTTCTCCTACTGAAAATGCACTTAAGCACTGTGATAGTACTTAATATACTGCTATAATCTGGCATTCACACATCTATAACACTTAAACCACTGCTGCGCTAAAAAAAGAGTGTGGGAAAGGGGGATAGCAGATGTGTCTAGTGTAGTGTGTAGTTTAAATAAAAAAGGGGGAGGGATGATGCAGTTGTTTGGTTGTTGTCAAAACTCCAACTTAAAACACATCACAACATTGTTGAACACTGTGGCAGTTTTGGTGTGTTTGTGTGTGGCAGTGTGAGTATATTCTTGAAGTACAGGTGCACCTATGTCTGCCTTTCAGTACAGTTGTGCACTGGGCTTTGTGTCTGCGTGCGTGTCTTTTTTTTTTCCTGTACACATGTGCGCACGTTCCACCATGTTTTTCTCTCTGTCCCCGTACCACCAAAGAAGCTTAATATTTCTGTGCCATAAAGGATTTATGAAGACTTACTCCTGACATGACCACTAAAACCCCTCGCTCCGGGGACGCCAACAATATCATAACCACAGCCTCCGCTGGATTGTGACATCACGACATCAAAAAGATTCGGCACGTCAGTCATGGCACGTCACCGCCAGCTCGCCTAATGGCATTCCAGCCAAACCAGAAAATCCCTACTTAAGGGCTTACCGCCAACCGCCCTGACAAAGGGAGAGAAATTGCTTTTTGCTGTTTAAAAGGAGGGAGGGAGAGAGGGAGAGACGCTAAGCTTTTCAGAGAAGGAGAGAAAAAGAGAGAGAGTGTGCCGAAAGAGTGGGGACAGCTGAACAGAAGCGCGGGTGAGATAAAGAGAATGAGTGAGAGAGACAGATGGAGAGCAGAATGGGTAAGGAAGAGGGGGAAAAAAAACATGAACAACAGAAGAGAAGGGAGAGAGGAAGATGAGCAGGAGGTGGATTGGAAAGAGAGTGAGAGAGGGGGGGGGCAGAGTGGGTGAGACAGGGAGAACGAGCCAGATGTACAGTGGCAAACATGGTCAGAGAGCCCCAAGCTGCCCAATCACCTCTACACCTCACTGGCCCACGGCCAAATCTACCTCAATGACTGAATACAACAGAGTGTGTGTGTGTGTGTGTGTGTGTGTGTGTGTAGCTGTTTACTTTTCATCCTTGCATATCCCAGTTTACCTTCGTACACACAAACCTTGCACAAGTGAGAATTAAATGATGGAGTTATCAGAGGAATACTGATTGTTGTTTGAACACGTCACATGGATCAAAAGTACTTGTTAGATAAATAAATAACAACAAATAACCATCAGATGTAATCCTAATAGTTTAATTAATGCATGTGCATGTAGGCCATCATACCGTACATGTGCGTGATGCATGAGTGACTGGGCAAATGTGCGTGTGCCCATCTGAGAGACAGAACGACTGAGGGAATGAGGGAACGAGAGGGTGAGCGAGAGGGAAACAGAAAGAATGAGGAGTGGGAGAATCGCTCTCTTAATCCTCTTGCTAATCTCTTGCCCACAAAACAAATGAAAAGTGTAAAGCCAGCAGAACCATACTAAAAGGCACGGTAGATCTTTCAATTGCTTTTTTATCTTTCCCCTCTTCTCTTTATCTCTCCAGCCCCAGCCCCCCCCTCTTCACATATCTGCTCTTTAATTGTCTTAGGCTCCTGCTTTCTCAGATTTTGCCCCTTTATCTCTGTGCCCCACTCCTAATTCTTTGCCACTGAATCAACCCCACCCCTTCCCCTCTCTTCACAGCTGCTGCTCTCCTTGCTCCCTCTTTCATCCTCCTCCTTGTTACTCTTTCTCCATCTCCTCCCTCCATCTCTGGGGTGTTACATAAGTCTTCCTGTCACACTGACTG
>OMNW01009306.1:20268-31422 GCA_900303245.1 Selene dorsalis
GCAGACAAGGACACACACACACACACACACACACACACACACACACACACACACACACACACACACGTCACTGAACACAAATCCTTACTCATATTATCTGACCTCACCAATCTTTGATAAACAACATTATGTGTGCTGCAGGCAGGTAATCTGCCTTCTTATGTTCTTAAATTCAACCAATGAAACAACAGTATGCTAACTTTTCATAGGACAAGGACTCATTAAATCTAAAACAGAAGCTTTGTGCGCAGATCTGGGACCTATGGTATTGTACAAAGCTCACTGCATTGAGCCTTGAGTACGCTAAAACCTCTAAAAGTAAATAATGTTCAGAACTGTGAGTTTACAAGAATGAAAACCTTGTTTAAATCAAGGCTCGCAAGTCTTCAATTTGCTGAAAGAATGGTGTGTTGGAAGAAGACGTTGCTTTTTCTAGCACCTCAGACTCTTGAACTTAGCACCTGAGGGAAAGCTTAATGAAATACTTGACGGTAACTGGAGAGGGCTCCTGTCTAAGCTGTTGACGTCTGGTGTGATCCGTCCAAAAGTAAGCAAAAGTAGCAGAGCTGTCATTGTGGTAGATTGACCCAACCACCTTTTAGATTCCAGCCAGCCTGAAGGCCATGGGAGTGCTGGCAATGTGGTTGACAGGTCAATCAGTCACCACAGGAGCAACTTCTATTTCCAGTGTGCATGAGCCTAATATGTCATATTTTAAAAGGTCACATTTTCAGCGATTGAGAAAAAGTGTTTTTTTTTTTGTTTTTTTTTTACATCAAGTTCTGTGGGAAAAACTAAATTGTAAATGCGCAGGATATACAACACATAAATGATGTGATATAAGCTGAGGGTAAAGAGTTTTACATTTCCAAGAGCCACTCTAGGCAGAATCCTGAACCACTCTTGCTTGGTTTGAAAATACTTTCTGTCTGTTAAAATACTTTCAGTCTGCTTACTAAAGCACTAGGTTGCAACTCAGCAATGCCTCCTCGACTGCAGCCTGTGAAGAAGCAGACGTTTCGTTGAGTTCTGTTACACACACAAGGAGTTGTATTTCAGCTGCAATTTTTATTGTTACATTCAAGCTGCCAGGGGAAGGACGACAGCTTGTTGGTTTTGGGGCAAACGAGGGTCAGCAGAAAAAACCCTGTTGTTGCATTGTTTCCTGTCGCCCTGAATGACACGCGCAGAGATGCAGCTTCTCGCTGCGTACATGGAGCAGTGGCCTAGTTTGCGACAGGATCAGGGCATTACTCTTAATCCACCAGATAGATGTCATATGCACGCACGCGCACACAAGCTCACCGAGAAACAAAAAATGGTGGCAAGAGACAGGGGGAGAGAAAAAGAGGGAGTTTGGAAAAAAAAAAAAAAAAAAAAAAACACATGCACACATTCTCACACACAAAGCTCAGTGGACTGCTTGTATTGTTACACCAGTGATTGTGTGCAGAATGCACATGTGGCACTGTGTCATGCAAGGTTTTCAGCTATACACATGGGATACTGTTCCATTTGATTGCATTTTAATACCCTCAGTCCACTCGTAAAAAAAAAAGAGTGTGTTGATGCTGTTCCTGAAGTTTAATAAAAATGATAGCACTGCGCTAACACAGAAGAGTAACCTACAATGTAATTTCGAAACACTATTTTGCCTAAAAACATATTCCACTCATTTCCCATCAAGAAACTAAAACCAATTTTTCAGAGTGCATTTAACATTTTACCACATGCAGACATGAGATGAGCAGCAGAGATGTCAGCATCCCAGTAGCCTCTGTTCTCAACATTCAAATCTCTGAGTCCCCACTGTTGATATTAAAAGAGGCACTGCACGTCATACACAATGAGATAAAAAGAGAAAAGAACAGCCTTTCCTCCCTTTCCCCCCCTCAAGCCCTCTGTCCTTCCTTTCTCGCCAGATTATATGGATGTGCTGAGAAGAGGCAGGGAGCGAGCAAGAAAAGAGCAATGGAGAAAGTCACGGCCAATGAGACGAGGGCAGGGGGAAAAAAGAAAAATATAGACAGAGGCGACAAACTACGAATCTTTTCCACCCTCGTTATATTGTGCTGCTCCCACAACCCTCGTAGAAGGAAGTCTGGGAGCATCATCGTTTTGATGGATGACTGGGCCTTCACTGGCCGACCCTGGAACTTACACAGGGGACAAGAGGGCAGAAGGCTGAAAGGAATACAAGAGTGGTTTGTGGATGTGTGTGTGCTTTCACTGGGCTCTGTGTGACTGTGGACTTTTGAAACATTGCAGGGTGGGAATTGCTCCCTCAAGCCCATACTTTGTTCATATGCTGGTGTGCATGCATGTAGGGATGTGTGTGTATGTGTGTGTGCGTTACAGGGTGGTGATGATATATGTTCAGCATCACACAAACAATTGCTTGGAGCGACATTGAATTCTCTTCTCTCACAAACACACATCACTGTGTTTGCTGCAGGGGTTATCTGCTCATTGTTCTTTTGTTTTTATGGTTTGTTTTGATTTTTTTTTTACGACACATTAACGCGTATGGAAGCAGCATTTTTAAAAGAAATATAAATGAAAATTCAACTAGATACCCTTATCACCATTGTCCCTGATGTTCAAGAATCTTCCTCTTTTTTTATTCCCTTCTTCATATCTCTTATCCATAAACTCGCCCTGAAACAGGGTTTTTTCACCAAAACTACTGTGAAATTCAGTCTTATCATTATCATGTGCAAACACCATATACTGGTTTCGCACACCTGGATAGACTTATTATGGTAGAGGAGGAAGCACAAAAGAAAATGTAGCTTGTAAACCATTTACTCAAGATCCTGATCATCGTCTTCAGCTTGATTCAAATGGTAGTTAGCTAGAAATATAGAAATGTCTCACAATTCATATAGTATAGTGATGGTTTATGTGCTGAAAAAAATGAAAGTCTGGCACTTAAAAGATGAACTGACTATTGCTTGTCACTGCTCAGTCCCATTATTATGCATGATAAGATGGAGGAGCCGAATTTAGCCAGACACCAAAGTGAGTTAAGTCGGTCGTTAAAGAAAAAGAGTGGCTCATATGTTGAGCAGTCAAAGAGATACCTGACAGAAGCAGATGATCAAAAAACTGGATAATGTGAAAATCACATAGGGATGTGTGGCTCAGTGAGAACATCTGCATATTTTTGTGTTAATTGAAGATTTTTAATTGTTTTATCTACGGTTGTTGTAGTTTTAAATAGTTGCTCTTCAAGTTGAATTCATACACATGTAAACATCTTATCCCTAATAAAATAAAACTAAGACCAAAACAATTTGTCATATAATTGATCAGTCAGTCACCTTTAAATAATTCAGAAATTATCCTGCTACGCAAGTAATCGCTACAATCTTTTCTTTAGGTATTGTATATATGCAAAAAAGGCCAACTCACTTAGAAATACACTGGACTAGCAGCAATCAGAGCTGTCTCACACCCACACGCACACACACACACGCACACACAGTGTGAACACAATCACACAAGCAGTGGGGAAATTATCTGATTTGCCATATGTGGTCTGTCTATCTATGCCAAGTAATACTGGGATGGACAAAAACAGCTGGCCTGGTATCAAACCTGCTACCCAACACACACACACGCACACACGCACACATACACAGACACACATAGATCCAGATCTACACACCTACTGTAGGGATGTGATATCAGGAGTGGAGTGTAAAAGAAAAGTCAGGTCATTCCTACCCTGTTTGCATGTGTGTAAGCACGAACAGAATGTGCATTTAAGAGTTGTGTAGTGTATAAATTCAAACACTTTCTTTTTAATGCATGTACACATCTGCGTATGGATGTGTGTTTACTGTGTGGTAATTATTTGGGTCGGGGTGTGAAGGGACTTACAGTCGGCGTCAGCAAGGAAGAGGAAGCTGAGGAGGAGCAGGCCTGGACTGGCAGAGTGCATCATGGGATATGTCGACACATGCATGCTGTATCCACCGTGAGCTCACTGCCTCACTGTACAACAGGACGATAGAAACAGGCCCTCACAACCTGGAGAGGGAAAGAAGAGAAGGAGAAAAGAAAAATGTAGTCATTAGAATCCTCCCAAAGTCCAAATTAAGAGAGTTTCAGATATTATATAGTCTGTGCTCACACTCCAACACACACACACACACACACACACATACTTGAAGTGTGTGAGTTCCCTCTAGGCCTCTAACACTCCGGTTATGCAGCTGCCTCTCCTCTTCTCGCTTCATTAAGACCATACACTCATTGCCGGAGGTCTGTTTTGGTGTGTGCGTGTGTGAGAGTTCACAAAGTAGCTGATGAATTTCAACTTATGGCAAACATTTAGCATTGAAACATCAGTCGGCTTCTAAAGTTCCTCTTTTTTTTGATCTCCCATGTAAGCAATGGCCTCAATTTCTCTTGCTTTAGTTTTTATCCGTTATACAATCTAAAAAACAGGCTACGCTTCAATACCGGATTTCTTCCAAATGTGCGTCAAAATGGCATGATTTCAGATTGATGAAGAGGACTGGATGGCTTTAAGATGGAAGGGTGGAAGGATGGAGTGAGGGATTGATGGATGATGTGGAGATTAAAGTGGGAGGAGACTGACTGGTGTTATCTACTGGCTGTGTTGCACACAGTGTTGGATCAACATAGAGCTCAGTGTCTCTATCCTGTCATCCGTAGCTCTCTTCCTTCCTGAGGCTCTATCTGCACCTCAGTATGGTCCTTTCTTTTTTTTTTCCAGCCCAGTCTTTGTCCCTCATACACTCACCTGTTACTTTTACTTTTTTTTGTTGCATTTTTTATTCTCCTAAATATTTCTACTATTCTTTCCACAAAGCCACAATTTCCCTTCTCTTTCACTCCCGTTCCACTTTCCCAGTTTACTCTCACTCACTCTGTCTGTCCATGTATCTGTCTCTCTACCATCTGCAGTGCCTGGTGTGAGTGTCTGGCATCAGAAGAGACAGGCGTCAGTCTGTGTGTCAGAAATCTCACTGCTCAAATCACGTGACACGATGAGACATGGCAGATCGCTGCTGCTGTCCAGAAGCTGACAGCGTTGAGTGAGAGACACATCAGAGGCAGGAGAGAGACCATGTTTAGATGCGTAATGTGCATTTTTGCTTGAATGAACGTGTAGGTCTGTACTGTATGCATGCATATGGGGTAACTCGTGCATATGTTGATGCCTCTGTAGTGCATGCACATGAAAGTATATATTAATGCAGACTGTGCCTGTGTTAAATCACTTGCCTACAGTATCTGAGTGTGCATTTGTGTGGACGCTAGCAGCTGTGTGCTCCTGTGTCGTGCATATATACATGTGTTTGTGGGCTTTCCGAAACTGGTCAGAGTCATCAGCAGTGGCAGCAGCAGTCTTAATCCTCTCCACTCCTGAACAAGCCATCTGATTAAAAAAAGACAAGGGGTGGGTAGAAGAACGCTGGAACCCAGAGCTCTTAGCATCCCTGCAGCCAAGGCAGCAAACAACTAAACCCACACTGGATTTTCCACTTGGTTTGGTCCGAAACAATTGCTTTGGGATAACCTAGATCTCTCCCTGCACAAATTAAGTCCTCTGCGCTGTGATTTACACTACTACAGTGGTTTTGGGAACCCAGCAATAGAGTATGAAAAGCCATAAAATCCAGGTTCCTAGTGTATCTACTCACAACCCAGGGAAATTACTGCTGTTGTTTTTTTTTTTTATTTTATTTTTCTTTAGTCTTTCAATCATTTTTTAGTTTTTTAAGGGGCCATTACCATTTTTTAATTTCCTAACAATTGATGAATGTTTTTCTTGTTGCTTTAAGTTCTTTTAAAGATTTTTTTCTTTATTTTTTTTGTTTTTAACCACTATGCTTATAATTTGCACACATTTTACTCAAACACAGCCTCTACATACTGTACTATACTGTATGTCTTACTGGGAACTGTAGGATAAATGCTAGCATCATTAAAATACTCTGTTCTCAGCAGAGCGTTCATCTGCATATTTGTCCAATTAAACCTGAATTTTTGCTGTAAAAAATAATGTGTGTTAAGGCAGATGACTGATAAAGAAGGGCATCTGTTTGTGAGTGTGTGTGGACGCACGTGTTTGTGTGTGGCCACTAATCACTCCGGCTGACTCAATGTCACTGGAAAAGCTTGCATTATTTAGTATCTCACTTCACAGAATGCCATGTTAATTAAAGAGCTAAGATAACAGGAAGAGAGAGCCAGGGAGAGAGAGAGATGAAAAGAAGGAGAGAGAGATATGAGAAAAGGTGCACAGAGGGAGGAGAAATGAAAGCAGAGTGGCAGAGCAGCCATGAAACAGAGTGGAGAAAGAGAACTTGGATGGAAGGAAGACAAAGAGAAGCTAATCTGAGCTGTACACACACACACACACACACACATGCACACACACACAGTCACACAAACGCAGCCAGGTAGTCACCAGATTGTAATCTGGGTGGCTGTTGTTGCTAGTATTACCGAAGGCCTAACAGAAAGCCTCCCTTGGTGCCTGAGCTTCTGCTGCTGCTGTGGATCAGAGTCGGCTCTAAGCCATTCACTTACATTAGTCCCTATCACTCAATTATACACTGTCTGTCTGCCTGGGCCTGCAGCGATCAGTCACACTTATCTCTGAGATAGCTTCTGACAGAACAAAGACTGACTCAAAGAGTGACAGACGGGCTTATGTTTTTTTCACAGGACAGACAGAGGGACATGTGGGGAAGGGGAAGAAGATGAGGAGGAAGAGGGGAGAACAGAGGAAGAGCATGAGATGAGACAGAGAGGAGAAAGAAAGAGGAAACAGAATTAAGTGGTACCACAGAGTATAATTAGAAAACTAACTAGTTAAAATTCCAACTGTTGATCCACTGAAAGTATATAAAAAAGAAGACTCATAGATTGAGATAAAGAATTTTTAACAGGTTTAATATTTTTTTTAAAAATCTATCGCTGTGATGCTTAAAAAATACCAGTTACATCATCATCAGGAAAAAAAAACATGCCATTAATCATAGTTATTGGATTAACAGCTTTTATTTATTTTTGTCCCACTTAGAGGGTAATACATTTTCCGGTGCATTATCAGCTGCCACAGCGCTAAAGAAAAAAACAATTTATTAAGAGATGCGGCTGAAAAGTTTGAAGATGACGAAGTAAATGTAAAAAGGGAAAAGGAAATTAAAAGAGAGAATGAGATCCAAAATTGGAAAGAAAAGAAAAAGAAAGTGTGGGTGGTTGATAAGAGGGAGGGAGAAAGAGAAAGAGAGAGAGAGGGGAGGATAGGCTACAAAGCGAAGGCGTAGTACAGCTGGAAGGGATGCTGGGAAAGATAGAGACCAAGACAAAAGACAGATCCTAAAAAGCATAGCTAAAGGCAAACTGTGTGCCATGGAAAAGAACACTGAGTAGACCTATCCTAATTTGATTTGATTTTCCCACAGCTCAGCCATCAAATGCAATTAGACATCATAATCAACTTATTCTACTTGCCCTGTTGAAACAGTGGCAGACTGACAGAAATGTCAATGGAGAGACAATTTATACTTGTTGCATCATGGTGCACGGAAAACAAGATAAGCCGAGTGGGGAAAACAAGGTTTGTGTCCTCTTTCTTTTTTCTACTGCGGACAGCGCTGAGCTCAAGTTAGAAATGTGTGTTTACTGCTGACGTCTTTCAGACTGGTCAAAACCATATTTTGATGGTTTTGATGGTTTTCTTCCGTCTGACTGACTGTGGTTTGGTTCAGATTTACTGTGGTGCTCATGTCCTCACTTCTTCCAGTTGATTTGGGCTTAAGAGACGACTGTCAACTGAACTCTGGCTGTTTGTCATGCAGCAACAGAACCACAGCACCTCCATTTTGATATGAAATAGTGGATTCTACATTGAAACGTTAAATACGTTTGTATAGGTTTACATTAATCTATAAAGAACTGTGTTGGCAGACACTGACCTTTTCCCACGTAGAGCAAAATTTTATGAGTTTCAAAAGCAACTGGACATCAAACACAGTCATGATATTTAATATCGAGTACAAAGCCCTTTGCAGTGAACGGCTACAGTCAAGGCTTTGACCTACAGACATCAGCAGAGGCTTTTTATCATCCATAGTGCTGCTCTCTGTTCTGACATCTCTCTTCCTAAAGTCTGGTCTTCAGCAGATGGAGAGCAGTTCAGTGTGCAGTTCAGAGTGAGATCAGGTGATTGACTTGGCAGGTTGAGGATATTCCACCTCTTCACCCTGAAAAGCTCTTCAGTTGCTTTGCTTGTATATTTTGGACGGCTGTCCGGCTGAATGAAGAAATGTCATCCACTGAGTTTTGGCTGAATCTGAACATACAAAATGCTCCTATACACTTCTGCATTCACCCTGCAGCTTCCTCAGCAGTGAAATCATCAAGAAATGCCAGGGTGCCAGCTCCACTGGCAGACATGCAGGCCCCGTGCCATAACACTAACTACCACCCGCCATGTTTGACAGATGAGGTGGTAGCTGTGGGTCATGAGCTGTTCCCTCCATCATGTTGATGGAGTTAAGATTTTTATTTCATCAGCTTTGTTCCACTACTTCACCTGTTTGTTTTTGTTTTCTGTTGTTTGTATATTTTTGTTAACTGCAGTCTGGCCTTTCTGTTTTTGAAGCTCACCAGTTGTTTTGTGTCTTGAATCCTCTGTAGTTACAGTCATGAAGTCTTGTCTTTATCACTGACAATGAAGCGTACTCTGCCTCCACCCATATCCTTCTTGCTGTGCAGTAATAAAGGAGCTTTTCTTCACCGCTCATCCACACAACGTGCACTCATTGGTCTACTAGCTCATTTACAGTTTTCCACTTGTCCTGTGAACAACTGCTTTGATATCCTTTGATATCTCTCTCTTTTGAGCCTCATTATTATCTTCACTTGCAGTCCCATCTTTACTCCTCAATCTAAATAACAAGTCTCAGTCAGCCTTGAGACTTTTTTGCACTTTTTTGTGCATAAAATAATGTTGAAACATCACACAGTTTCCCCACAACTCTTTTGGAAGAAAACTACTCAATCTAATAGCAATACTTTAGAAACCTTGTGGGCACTATGACCTACTACATTGTAGGGATGTAAGGCTACTCAAACCTTAAACCCGTAGGCTACTCTGGACTGAATGTAAGTTGAAGCGATTCAAGTGAAGAGACAAACTATAATTAAAGCCATCTTCTTGACATGAACTGTCAAGAAAGTAATCTTTTAACTAATCTCTAGCTGCCATAGCCTAAGATTTTTTGGTAACCATGGTAACATATATGCACTTTGTGCGGAGCGTGGGAATTTTCCTCCCACCCTATGAGCAAGTGAAAAGGAGTTTAAACAGGTGTATTGTGGTTTTTGTTCAGTCTGTTTTATTTTTACAATGCTGTTTCCACCTGTTGATCATTATTTATGAACTAAAGGTCCAGCTGCAGTGTTGATTATTGATGTTGACAGTCAGTTTTTCCTCTCTGAGCTCACTGTGACACAAGAAAGATACACGTAACACACTGTAGTACTGCACAAGCTGCTGTCAGTCAACAAAATTTGGTTTCTCCGAGCAGATCCGAATAGCTCTGCACTGATGATGCAGGATAACATCATAAAACCTGGCAGTTCACGTGGCTTTCTTTTCTTCTTTAATGTCAATGGGATGAACCAAACGAATCAAACTAGAGCGTTAAAAGTGAAAAGTGTTGTCTTTGTCTCAAAGCGTTTTACTCAGCATATTTCTGAGACATGTTGCGTCCATTCTTGACAGTGCTGTCTGTCCACTGCAGTGAGCCAGGAAAGACACTGATTGTTTTCAGAACCTGACTAACTTGTACCCTAAAGGATTTAAAGTCTGCAGCCGTTCCTCCATCTGAATTTAGAAGACACAGTGACACATTGTTTGATTATTTAATAACTCCTTTCAGAGCCTAACCAAAAGAAGTTGAACGTGCCACCCTGTCATTCGCTCAAGAATCTGCAAACACCCATAGCGGAGGTTCATAGCAGACAGATAACAAGCAGTAGGAAATAAGATTTGCAAAAATGCCAGAAAAATTGAACAGTCTCTCGCATAGCACAACAAAGAAAACATAGCTGGGGATGGCTTGAAGGGAGAGTGTTTGTTTGATGTATGTGACTCCCGAGCACATGTGTACACATACACTCATGCACTTAGTGATTACCAGTGATCTGTCATCTCCCCTGCTGCTCACAAACAGACTCAAACAGACTCCAGAAGTAACCCCCGAGGATGTTTTCAAGAGCAATGCCGATCTTTAAAAGACACACAAGTCAGTGTCAGCATCTGTGGGGACAGAAGCTGATGACATCACGCTGGCAGAGATTTTTTGACTGCCTCTGTATGGGGTGATTCACCTACTTTTAGCACCAAGGAGCAACAGCTCCAGCTAGTACTGTGCTCAAAGTTTGTGGGAATGTATGTATGTGAGAGACACAAGGTAAGAGAGTGGGTGCTGCACTCGACTTTTCACAAAAGATGCTGTTATTTCCTGGGCAGAGAAAGGTGCATAATCGATCAGCTGTATCTCTAATTACAGATTACATGCTACTGTTCAGATGGACCATTACAGGTTTTCCCTGCCAAACCCGTTTTATTCTGAAGTTGCAGTTAAGGTCTTGCCAGGATGAGCTTGAATATTTTTTCCACACAGACATGTAAACATGTAAGCAGACCTACAAGTACAAGAGCGTCATGAGTATGCAGCACTTGATGGGGCATCAAGTTCTGCAGCTATAATTCCGTAAGCAAAAACCACTTCCTCCAAAAACCTCCACACTATTACTTTAAAGTACACCATATCCGATTTGACGCTTCCACTCCAACTGGAGAGAAGGTTAAATAAAATGTGGACTGACTGCTGTGTGTGACCCAACTAACCTGGTATGGTCATAGATTAAAAATAAATTAATTTTTTAATAAAATCATACACTTGAACACATCATTATGATCGTTTTATGAATAATTTTCCACTGATTTGGTTTTGTCACAGCTATGTAAACAACAGTAAAAATGCAATTTGCCTATGAAGGGTTATTACAGTACTTCGCTTGGACTTAAAATAGCTCATATCAGTGCAACACTCCCTCCTCTAGCTAACATAATGGATATAGTTAAAGTGCTTT
>OMNW01009307.1:0-10957 GCA_900303245.1 Selene dorsalis
ACAAAACGCGCAGCTTCATTCAAAAAAGCCGGTGAGAAAAAGAAACGGACGTGTGTAAAACAAAGGAACAAAGCGCACGAGGGTTAATGGATTTTAACTGATGCACTCAAGACCAAGTCAGAGGCAGAGACGGCGTGCAACACGTTTTCCTCGACATTTATTGTGAGAGAAAAGGGAGAGTGGAAGAGATTTGACCTACATTCCGCGAGGCGGTGCGCCCTCCCCCCATCACCTTGCATCCGGTGCTGTCAGAGGAGTGGGCAATTTAAACCACACACACTGAATCCACCACCCCAAACGCTACTATACAGTTCTTTAAAAAACACAGGTTTAATCCAGTGATGTCTATATATCTATATCTTTATCTATATGTTCAAGCGTTTGAGGCAGATGTCAATTGAGCAAATTACTGATGTAATTAGTCTAATAAAGCGGCAGGAACTGTGAACTTACTTGTGTGAAGCAGGGAGCAGAGCAGCAGCAGCACGGACGGGTAACACAGTCCCATGGTTTTCAGCCGCACTGGAAGATGCATGTACACTGGAGACACACTGTTGGCTCTGAGGTGTGTTTCTACACAGCAGTACACCTGTAGTGGCAGAGGATCTGACTGTTGCCCTCTTGTGCTCCGCTGTGTTAGAAAAGCTCCTGCTGTAGGGTCTAGAGGAGGGATGCTCTCCACACTGTAATGTTTGACAACAACATCAGACCCATTTCAATGTGGTTCACGGGTGGGTGGGGCCGAAAGAGGCCCAGGAGGGGGAAGGCGGGACCTGGAGTGGTGTGATTTCTGAGGCGCACAACCTCAACAATGTGGAGGCGGAGCTATGGATGGAGATGGATTTTACTATGAGTTAACCCTTTCAGTGAGACAGGGATGTATGCACATACACGCACATGTAAGGTATGGATATGTAGCCAACGTTAGTTTCATTCCCTGGAGGCAGAATCTGACCGCAACAGCGCAACATGGCTGACAGGGGCGTTTCCCCGAGTTAGGGCGACCTGGACAAAAATTGTATCAGGGGCCCCACAACATAGTCTGACAAGGAGAGAATCATCAGATATATGGAAAATATTCAAAGGAATATATGAAATATTTGTGAACACATATTTAAAGTCTTATGTACCACTGAAGGGTGTAGGCGACCTGATGAACATCATCTTATTGTAGACTTTAGAAAGTGAAGGGCCGGAGGGGACAAGAATGGATTACAGAGTTCAATCATAACTACAACACTGGTTCTCATGTATTACTACCTTTACTTTACTTCTTTCTTGAAATGTATTGACATTTAACTGAAGAAATAATGACTCAGTTGTGTCAATTTACTGGCTTTTTTCTCACAATGTTACAACTTCTTTCAACAAACTGTCAGTTTTTTCCCCAAAATACTCTTTTTACTGAAAAAAATCACAATTTTTTTTTCAAAATGTTATAATTTCTTGAAACATTTCTTCTTTTTATTCATAGAATTATGGCTTTACTTGCTAAATGTCTGTTTTTTGTTAATCACACCACTAGTAGGAGCACCACCTTTTTTAAATTTAAAAAACGAGCCTGATGCCAATGTAAAGATCAAAACTTACAAACACTAGTTCAACAAATCTGCACTGAGTCTCTATACGACCCATATACAGAGATGGTCCATCACAAACACAAATATCTAGAACAGAAAATACTACGCAATCTGTGTAGGCTGTGGTCACCCACTCTCCACCCCCTCTCTGCTGATGACACCCTAACCTCACCCTGACCCCTTATTAAAACAACCAGTTTGTCTCATGTTGAATATAACTGTTATAAAACCAACTGTTCCCTCATGTAAACAAGATGTCCCCGCTCTGCTGGTTTGAAGTCCACAGTTTGTTCCCCAGATGTGGCTGCTGATGGTCCATAAGACTGGCAGCTGGCCTGCTCCAGTGGACGTTCAATACTTAGATAAAACCAACTAACCTGGTCAACACAAACAAGTCCTACTCATATGGTTCACACAGAGATTCAAGTCATTTTCCTCACAGATACCTTTAATGTCCTGTCATGTCATGTTTTAGGCGACTAAGTTATGAAAATATATGTGAACTGTAGGACGGGCTACATGGCCTGTGACTGAAACTAAAAATAAAACCTAATAAAATCCAAACATAGGCTGTAAAGTAATTACCACAGCTTTTATCTTCATACCACCATTTCCTCTTAGAGGTTTGTTACCTCTCATAAAAAAACATTTGTGTTATTTGAAGTTCAAAGTCTCTTGTGAGTCCATCAGATAGTTTACAATGAGATTTACATCAGAGGTGGAGATAAAGTGCATGTAAAGAGATAAACCGTAAAAACAACAGCCTTGAACTGAGTAGCCAGCACAGCATCAATACCATGATACAACAGACTGTTAAAAATCACTTCAGAGAAATATCATTTTGGAGATAGTGAGAAGTAAATACATTGACCTAGATACCATCACAGGAAGCATTACACATCCAGATAAGTGAAAACCCTCTATAGCCTGTATTGACCAAGTCCATATTATCATGTGTGACCTTCAGTGTTAGTCCGATAAATGGGCGCAAATTTCAAAGAAACACACACAAGTCTCTCCTTAGCTGAACTGGACACGTGAGGGGTCCTCACGGTGAAAAGTGTGTGTTAGTGTCTCTGTGGTTGACAGAGACAGTAATTACAGAGTGTGTTCACCTGTTTCTACACCTGAGAGCTGGAGACCCGCTCCACCAGGCCAAGGCTGTCGCACCGCTGCCAGTCATGTGTCCGGTTACAGAGGCTGTGACAAGATGGAAGACAGAGAGAAAAAAGTGCGTTACAAGTGAAGGGCTTCATTAAAAACCCAGCAAAATGAAAAAAATGTTTTCTTGAGCAAATGTTCTCCTGAAATGTGCCTGATCAGTGAGTCTGTAGTACATTATCTGACTGTACTGAAACTCATAACAACAACGAAAAAATCCTAATTGTAAATCTGTAGCCTATTCATTTTTGGATTTTTCTCCAATTTCTGCTTTTTTTCCTGTGAAATACTTGAAGAAAATCTTTCATAAACATGTGGAGTGTCTTTTGTCTAAAAAAAAAAGCTTTCATGTTTAATAACTTATGGTTATTATTCCTCTTTACATAAAATCCCAACTAGATCGCTAAAGTACATCAGACAGTACATAAGTATATTTTTTCCTATATTGTCCTATTTTAAGGTACTTTACTCGCTACTTCATAGTTCTACATTTCATCAAAGAAGTGAAATAAAGTGCTGCACATTTTACTCAACAATTATTCACGTTATATATAAGAGACTATACTAAATGTACATGATCAGCCTATAAAATATGATTTACTGTTACAGATACAATACTAAAAAAATACAGCACTTGATCGTCGTCATTTTCATTCAGTTCCTTTTATCAACACAATATAAGTAACTCTAATCAAAACACAGGACACAATCTATTTTAACACCAAAGTAGTTTCATGTACATGACACGCTTCAGCGTCTGATGTCGGCCTCTTCCAGCGGGTGAACCCGCCCACCTTTGTCCCACTGTACATCAGCTATTAATAAGAGCTGACAAGGAATTTTCAGGCCTCTGTCTAAAACTGGGTCCTTTGGGGATGAAAACTTTTTCTAAACTGTGTCCGACTTCCCCATGAGATGTTCTCTGATCACTGCGCGCCCCCTCCTCCCCCCTCCCACCCTGTTATGAATTGCTGATTGAACAGATAGGTCAAGCTGCAGAGAGATAGAAACTCCTGACAGAGAATGGAGGGAGTAGAAACTAGATTTGCAGGTGAAGTTAACTTTTTTTTATTCGAAACACAGAACACACCCCTTTACTATAACTGACTGGGTTTCTCTCTTACATTATCCTCAATCTCAAAAGCCTTCCAACATCGTAACCGCCTATGTAAACACTTTCTGGTTCTTCCAGTATGCTCCCCCTCCTCCACAGCCTTACTCACACTCACATCTCCTTCTGACAAAACACTGCCTTGGCTACCACATATAAACTGTCTCTGTCTTCCACTGAAGGTCAAATCAGGTTCCTCCAGATACAATAAAGCACATTGTTGGCTTCTGTTCACCAAACGCAAGACGTCAAGGCTGGGGGAACTTGTTTTTTTTTCTTTGTGGGAGTGTGAGAGTCTCGCTCCTTCATCACGATCATCAGTGGTCAAAGAAAGAAAGACTTCTACCATCTACCATCCATCATGAGCTCAAAATGCTGCCTGCCAGCACCCGGACACATTTCTGGATTGTCTGGCCATCACTTTGGCTCATACACAGGGAGTGTAGCTCACTGAGTCACCTCTTTCTTGGGAAATGTTACACGTGCAGTCGTCACCTCGGCCCTGGAAAAGAAGATAAGACTGACGAGAAGGGGGGGACGCGGTTGTTAGTTTCTATCATGAAGTGAAGGTTAGGTTAGAAAAGTAAAAATAGGTGACTGGTGGAAATATAAAACATAAAATATTTATAGGTGAAACTGACAAAAATGACAATCACAACTGTACAAACACATGCTCATATGGCCCAGTGTGTCTGCAGGGAGGATGTTTCTGGGTTGAATGATCCTCCAAAGCTCAGCCAACGCACAAGAAGTCACCCACACAGCAGATTGATGGCAGATATAAGCCCTTGTGTTTGTATAGGTGTTAGGGCATGTGCCCCTCCGGTGCAAGAGAAAATCATGTGAAAGAAAGCAGGATGTGGGTGTGTCAGGGTCACGGAGAAAGATCAGACTTCTAGTGAGAATACAGTGCTCACATTAAATCTTCATCCAACACTGAGAAAAAATGTTTTCATTATTTTGCCACACTGAATCATCTCAGTGTGAAAACAAATCTTCTCTCACGCAGCAGGTTTCTAGCAGATGCTGCACGTTCTCTGTATTTGGATTCTAGACCTGCGGCAGAAAGATCTCCACTGATGCCCCTACCAGCTTCTCGCTGCGTGCTCACATGCAGTGTAACACAATTATAGTCCGATGTCCACAAAGCTCAACGTTGGTCTGATCACACCACAGATGTACTGTATCTTCCGACTGATTCAGTCTCCTGACAAACCTGTGACTGCTTATGTCTGAGCTGTCTCTCCACTAAAACATGCCAGAGACATCACAGATTACACACTCAGGTTTTCTTCCAGGCTTTAGATTTACACCAGTGCCAGATTGTGAGTCCTTACAGTGACAGTTGTTAAAATTTGTTGATGAGATGAGATATTGTAGAAACACACTCACACTGTTCTATTCATAGTTGAATATATCCAGAGTGGTGGTCTGAGGGTCACATTCAGTGCCATTAAATTCTACTTGGAGCTCATTTGAATATTTAATCAGTGAAGCATGAAATTAGGCAACCTTAGAGGATGTGGATACGTCAACATTAAACATGTTGATTCTTAAACAGTTCTGATGAAAGTCTCTTATGTAGTCCAGCACAAAGCCGTTTTATTTTGAAGGGAGCTTTAGTGGAAAGTTTTCGGTCATAAGAAAACATAGGAGACCAAGTTTAATCATCAACTCAACCCTGTGTACAGTTTACTGTGTGACTGCTGGAAGCCAATCACACCAGCTGTTACTGTGCTGCCACTGGACGTCTATTGGACGGTCCACAGAGGTGCTGTTGAAATGTGGAAGCTGTGAACCTCGTTCTGAGCGCTGGCAAATGAAAGGTGCTTGAGAAAAGTCAGGCTGCCAGCTTGATCTCATCATTTCATGTTATGCTAGCTTAAAAGTAAATGGAGGAAGAGGGCAGTGCCTTTTGTTTACAGAAGGCCCAGGGTTCCTGCTCTATGTTCAATTAAATCCTAATGACTTACCAGTATAACATGGGTTTCCACTGTGTTTACTGGTTCATGGCCACGCTGGCCCGTGCTACCCCTAACAGCATTCTTGTTGTATTTAATTGATATGATTTGAAAGACTGCTTCGTAAAATAAGTCCAAGATGAAGATCAAAATTGGAAAAAATGACAGAAGTTTATTTAAGAAGCAAGTTGCAGCTCAGTCACCAGTGCCTGAGGAGGACAGTGGAGGGTGCAGCTGCCTGTTCTCACTTGGCCATCTAGTGTCCACACTTGATGAGTGCAGTTAGTAACACTGTCCTGGTGCATGTTGGACATAACCAGCAGAGACAGCAGATTAATTATGAGATGCCTTTATTGTACTTTTTGGAATCCAGTGACACCGACACGCAAAAATGGTCCTATCCTTCCCTCCCCCATTTACATACACAACCTGAGAGGGAGGGGCTGCAGGGTGGGATGTACCGTGATCCCGCTTGTAGTCTTAAATTAAACACAGAGATAACAGCGAAGACACATCCAGGTGCATTTCCACAGACACGCACGACATGCATTCAAAAAGGGACTCGGGGGCAACGCAGTGACTCCTGGTTCACATATGTATGCTTTGTCTCAAAGTAAAAGACGACAAAATTAATACCATTTAAAAAAACAGTTTGCTGTCTTAATGGCCCACGATCAGTCTATAATTCAGACTCTGTCAATTTTCCACTTACAGGAGAAATCAAATAGGCAAAGAGACACTACTACTCATACTGGGAAAATGGTTTAAATATGAAAGTGGATGGTTTGTATCTTTAATATTTTAGTTTTTTTTATTGGTTTTTAATTAATGGTATACTTTAATGAGAATACAGTTGTCTCACTAAAAATCAGCTCATCTAGGTAAAACTAGGCCTTCTCCACTGACTGTCTCCCTGCTGTATCTAAGTAAAATATATAAAGTCCAGGAAGGGGCTCAGTGGGCCGTTGGTCCAATCAGGAGTGGTTCACTTCAGTCCTCCTCGCTGCCACTGGCCGAACGCTCCTGAAACACACGACCGCAGATTTTTGTTTGTTATTCTACACAGGAAAAATGTTTTTTGTCTACAAAAATGACTTAAAAAATGAATTGACAAGAAAATACAGGCACAACCAAATCCAATCCAATTAGGCTGAACATCGTAATCTTCATTTGGGAAAAAAGACACACAAGGCTGCATTGTTTTCATTGTTGACTGACTTTTTATCATTTAAATTAACCTAATTATAATGTGTGTTCATTTCCTATTTCTTATTTTGTCTGACCCAAAAGTTCAAAACAGGAAGATTTAATTTACCAAAGCCGTTTTCAGCCCGAGGCCATTAATCATTTATCAACATTTCTGAACATTCTGTTGATGAACTAAATGATAGATAAACTAATTGTTTCAACTCTTCAATAAGATCCTCAGTTGTTCTGAACAAACTCTACTGAAATGGACTGAGTGTGATGATTTTGTTTGCAGTACTTTACAGAAAAGTTAAGGGACAATCTCTACAGTAATTGGATTGTTGGATTTTTGTTAAAGCGAGTGAACGTCTCTCACCTCTTCCTGTTCCTCTTCACTGTCGTCGTCGCTCACCACAGGTTTAGCTCTGGCGACGCGGCCTCTCCGTCGTTGTCCTTTTCCTCCTCGATCTCCCTTGTCTTTCCGGCTCAGCTTAATCTTCACCTTCACTGAACGAGCTGCAGGAAACGCACAGCGTAAATGTTAGTGTCAGCTCCTGTTGCTACTGTACAAGCTTCAGTCCTGAGAGTTAAACCACTGAAACTCACATTCAGACTCAGAGCCTTCGTCTACCTCCTCCTCCTCTTCCTCACTCTCCTCTCCTTCACTCTCGTCCTCCTTCTCAATCTTCTGCCTCACGCTGGTGAAGACGGATTGCAGCACAATGGAGTCCTCATAGATCTAACAACAAAGAGACCAAGTTAGAGTGTTATTTATAAAAGCTCTGCCTCAAACAGAAACTGACTGACACTGACTTCCTGTAAATGATGGTGAATGTAAGATGAATAGTAAATATACACACGATACTTGTGAGAGTGTGTTGAAGTCTGAACTCACCAGAGACCCCTCTAGGTTGAAAGTCTGGGCATTCTGACACAGCAGCATCACGTCTTTCTCGAGGTCGTTCAGGCTGCGGTACTTATGGCTCCGGATCCTCTCCTGGTGGACGGAGGCAAAAAGAGGAAACGGCAGTGAAACACACAGTGGATAAAAAGATAAAAGCATAAAAGAACAAGTGGACAGTTCTCTCTCTTCACCACACCTTGATCTTTCTGAAGTCCACAGGTTTGCGAATGAGCTCGTAGTACTCTGGCAGCTCTTTGCGAGACGGCAGCTGGATGAAGACTTCGCTTAGCTGTCGCCCGTTACTACGGAGAGAGGGAAACAGTGGTTTTAGTATACATCACTGCTGAGTCAATGCCCTTAAATAATGACAATGAAATTAAAGATGTAGTAACACACATCAGTCATGCTAACAGTTTGTCTCCAGTTATGCAGTAATGTTCTCACCCATCCTTGTATTTGATGACAGCATCAACGATCTTCTTCATCTTCTTCGTGAGGGATGGGGGGTTGGGGGACAGTTTCTCAGCAGGCGGGCGGCCGCGTTTCTTTGCTTTCTTCACCTCCTCGTCCTTGTCCCTCCCCCGACCACCACTGGAGCTTGGTGTGGCCGGGCCACCGTCGTGGTCACGGTCTCTCTTGCGCTTCCTGGTGGTCTTTTTGTGACGCACTTCCTCCTCAATGTCCTCTAGGTTTCCCTCTTCAATGGCCTGTGGTGAGGAAGAACACGGTCAGAACTATTGATAGTTACTGTGGACTTGAACAATGTTTCCCTCTCAGACGAAAACTTAAAAACAGGATGACATCCCACCTTGAGCCACTGTTTCTCAGTGAGTGAGTCACTGTAGTCAACCTCCTTCCGTTGGCGGGATCCTCTGCCAAACATCTTCTCCTCCTCCTCTTCACAAGTTAGCCTCTCGACCTCAGCGTCGTCTTTCAAAATCCAGCTGGGCATATCGTCTTCCTCCATCAGACGAGGTTTCCTCTTAGGGTTGCGGGCTTCCTCACGGCGTCTGTCAAGATCCATGCGCTGGAATAATACAATAGAATGCAGCAGAAAGTTAGTGGATTCAAACTGATGATGAAAATGATCTAATAACTGCACAGGAAATTAGACTAACCATGAACTGCTCAAACTCCTCTTCACTTCTGGCAATCATCTGATTGACAGTCTCATCATCGGGCACTTCGTCTTCCTCCTACAGACAAATGAAACAGTGTGAATGAGACGAGGCTAACAGCAGATTTATGTGGTGCCTCAGAGCCAAGTCTCTGAACTAATGACTCATTTATTCAAAAGGAAATAAAGGTGTAAATTACTCTGGACTTAATTTCAGCATTCACATATCACGGTTAGCTCTTTCCAGCTTCAAATATTCAACTGTTAAGCTCATCACTAGAAATACATTTAAATGTTTAAAAAATGTACCAAGCAAAAGCTTTTTTGCAAAAAGCCAACAGCAGAAAAAGGAAAAAAGAGGAATATAAGGGAAAAGCATTTGTATTAGTATAAGAGATAAAGTGTCATATTAACCATTAAAGGTTTGTGCAGAAGCAGAAATACATAAGGGAGAAAGGGAGAAGTCTGGATTGATGAAAGCTCACAAATCCTGAGAAAACAGGGAAGTAAGGAAAAGAGACAGAGGAGGAGAAAAAAAAGGAGAGAATGAAGAGGTGGGGCAGCGCACAGGCGGATGTGGGTGGGTGGGCGATGTTGGAACAGGTTCAGATCACACCCACCCACGCCCCCCTAGTGCGGCAGCCTCCTCGAGCCCCGACCTCGTCCTGCTCCTCGTGTTCCAGAATGGCCTGTAAGAAGGCCCGACGTTCATAGCCTGAGGACTTCTGGTCGAACATGCCGGCCTGGATGACCTTCTGGTCCACGTTCAGTTTGTACTTGGCCGCTGCCAGGATCTTCTCCTCCACGCTGTTGACAGTGCACAGGCGGAGCACGCGCACCTCGTTCTGCTGACCGATACGGTGAGCTCTGTCCTGGGCCTGCAAGTCCTGGAGGAGGAAAAACATGAGATTGGTTTAGGTGGAAAGATTGTGTGTGTGGTGACTATAGAAACTACTTTACTATTGTTGGTTACATTTTACATTCAGTTCATCCTTTGCCACCTATGGTAATAATGCTGAGATATATTTGGGCTAAAGTACCTGATGTGGGTTCCAGTCACTGTCAAAGATGATGACAGTGTCAGCAGACTGCAGGTTGAGACCTAGGCCTCCTGCCCTGGTACTGAGCAGGAACACAAAGTACTCAGAGGCTGGGTCATTGAAGGTCTTCAGCAGCATGCCACGGTCCTCTGCCTTGGTGGTTCCTGAGGGATGGGAAAAGATCAAAGTGTTAAAAAAAAGTTGTTTCATATCATCAGTTGACATTGAAAAAAATTGATTCTTTACATGTTGGGAAATTGTCTAAAAAAAACGTGAGAGGATTTGTAGGAGAATGACATCTCACCATCCAGACGTAAGTACTTGAAGTTACGGTATGCAAAGTAGTCCTCCATGATAGTCATGAGTGAGGTCATTTGACAGAAGAGCAGCACTTTGTGGCCAGTGGCCCTCAGCTTGGGCAGGATACGATCTAGCAGCTCAAACTTCCCAGAGGAGCGGTACAGGTCAGGGCTGGACAGACAGAGGGAGAGTTAGAGGGAGTCTGAGCTAGTAACTCATCACAACTACACAGGACAGGACACACATGAGCTGTACAAACACAGGCTCAAACTTTACTTACCCACTCACTATTCCACCAGAATAACCAAGGTGCTCTGAGAAAGATTCCTGTAAGAAAAAAAAGAAAAGATATTTCATAAATTTTGCTCTGAATTCTGCATTAATTTTCAGTTTACAGCCTTGTGTGTGTCTGGTACCTCAATGTGCTGGAACATGTATGGGTGGTTGCAAATCTTTCGCAGTTGCATGATAGTGTTCATCAGGGTCTTCGTACCTCCTTTACCCTGGACGATGTAGAAGGACAATGACAGAACAGAAAATACAACTGTTAGTTTACAGTTGTTTTTGAGCTGTGAAAATACAATCACTGTACCAG
>OMNW01009307.1:10977-34112 GCA_900303245.1 Selene dorsalis
GACCTCTCACATGTCCACAAACTAAGGCTTCACTCAAGAATTTTTAAGACGTCATCTTGTCCTCCGTACCTTCTTGTCTTTTTCCGACCCATCTGTGAGCAGGACTCCTTTGGCCTGCATGTGTCTGTACAGAACTCTCTGCAGGGCCGACATGTCGCACTTTATGACATACTCCACCTACAAAAAGGGAAAAACCACCTCCAGGTTACATACATATAATATACAATACATCATATGGTTTAAAAAAAGAACTACATCTACATATTCAACATGTTAAAAAGTCATTTGTCACAGAGAAACTGATTGCTGATGAAAAACAAATACAACACGGATAATTAAGTTGTATGAGAAATCTTAAGAATCCACTTTTCTATAATAACACCTTTAAGTAAATCATAATGGTCATTAACTCGATGAAGAGAAGAAAGTGAAATAAATGCATTTGCAATCTGACCTTCTCTGGCAGCTGAGCCTCCACTTCCTTCTTGAGTCTGCGCAGTAGGAAAGGTCGCAGCACCTTGTGTAAACGTCGAATGATCAGGATGGTCTCCTCTTCATTCAGGTCGACCTGGAGTAAAAATTAAAAAGACATGAGGATGAGTTCAATATCTCAGAACCCAAAAATCTTTTTATAGCAGCTCATGTTAAGTGGGTGTCTATTTGAAAATACACTGTGGTAAAGCTGATCACCTTTTCTCCAGTCATTGCGAAGGGGGCGTTGAACCACTGCTCAAAGGTGCTGCAGCTCTTGAAGATGGTGGGCAGGAGGAAGTTGAGCAGAGCCCAGAGCTCAGGCAGCTTGTTCTGCAGCGGAGTGCCTGTGAGCAGCAGACGCCGTGGGGCTAAGTAGTGCGTGTTCAAGACCTGGGTCAGCTTACAGTGGTGGTTCTTCATGCGATGACCCTCGTCCACAATCATGTACTTCCAACGGAGCTTTGGAAGAAATTAGAAAGAGAAATGTCACGACACACAGACTGATACATGTAATTAACCTGAAAACCACACCTGAAGATGTCTCCTTACCTTTGCTAGTACTTGTTTATCTTTGATGATGTACTCATATGTGGTGAGCAGCACGTTGAACTTGCCACTGCGCAAAATGGGAACAAATGAACGACGAGCAGCTGGAGATCCCTGGAAGTGAACAGAATTGCTTTCATTTAGTTTCAACAACAGCAGTGTATAATATATCCAAAATCATTTACAGATGACTTGACAAAAAGAAACAAAATGTCTAATTACCTTGTAGGAGACCTTCACGACAGATGGCGCCCACTTATCAAACTCATAGACCCAGTTTGATAGAGTTCTGAAAACAAAAACAACTTTGGTTGAGAAATGTTGTTCTAAGAATTTCTTTCTTTCTGTTTTCTTAGTTGAACCCAAAGGAACTGAGGAAGACGCATTGGGACTCACGAGAGAGGTACGATGATGAGGAAGGGCCCGTTGAGGCGCTTGTACTCCATGAGGTAAGTGATGAGGGCGATGGTCTGGATGGTTTTTCCCAGACCCATCTCATCAGCCAAGATGCCATTCAAGTTGTTGTTGTAAAGTGACACCAGCCACTCCAGACCTTTGATCTGAGTAGAGAAGAGCCACAGCTTCAGTTCACTAAAGATCACTGAACCATCTGGTCATCTGATCTGTCACTACACGTGACCAGGTTACTCATAAAAACTCACAAACAAAGTCACGCTACTCTTTTCAGCAGGTTTCACATGTGTACCTGGTATTGCTTGAGCTGCCCATTGACCAGCAGTGAGGACTGTTTGTCCACCTTCTCAGTGACAGCGTGAGCCACAGCGTAGTAGGACTGCAGGCCTCGGTTGAAAGCTGCATTACCGTACTCATCGTCTACATCCTGCTTAGCATGTCTGGTGAAGGGACAGATAAAATATAGTGACGTTTAGTGCGGATGAAAACCATCAAGTAAAATCAACGAAGACACAGAAAGGGAACATAAAGGTAAAAATGACTTCCTTAATTGTAACTCTGTGTGACTACATCACGACCCAATAATAACTTTTACACTTGACATCTTGACATTGCACTAAGGGGCCAACAACATCAGAATCTTACTCGATGATGTGCCGGACATCTACTTCAGATACGTCTTCACTGTCAGGATCAGGAATCTTCTTCTTCTCATCTGATAGAGCGGAAGAGGGCTGAGGCTGCTCATCATCGTCCTCCTGACAAAAAAAAGGAGGTGGTGAGAAAATGTATCAAGAAAATTACAGAGAACATGTTGTGTTGATGTGTAGGTCACTGTGTTTGGTACCTCCTCCTCCTCTTCCTCTGAGCCGCTGTCCTCACTGTCTGAGCGTGGTGCTACTTCATATCTGCAGAGGAACAAAAGGTTGTTTTTAGTTGGGTTTTTTTAATGTATATTTTTTTGGCTTTTTGCCTTTACTTGATAGGACAGTTTGAGAGAGACAGGAAATGGGGAGGCAGAGAGGGGGAATGACATGCAGCAACAGACCACCGGTTTCAGGATTCAAACCGGGGCCCGCTGCAGCGCCTGCTCAACCCACACCAAAATGTTTTTGATAAAGTTATTTACAGAGAGTTAAGGGTTCTATCTTTTCTGCCCTGCTGAAGGACAAATACTATCTTTTACAACATGGCTTTGATTTTAACCCATGCAACTCTCAGTGCTATGTGTGCTGCGTCTCTAAATTGCCTCCCATGCCTGGATGTGGGACTTCAACTGTGTCACTTCCTACATTGAACGCTGTGGAAACGCGGGCATGATGCTTACCCTGGGTTCATTTCGAGCCAGGCCTCCAGCTGTCCAGCTTTAGGCGCATCAACCCCAGTCAGGATCTTTCCACTGTCCACATGGATGACCTTCACCGGCAGGTCACTCATTTGACTGGTCTCATCTAAAGGCTGTGAGCGGAAATGAGAAAAGAAAAAAAAACTAAACAAACATGCACATTAAAAGGGGAAAATTCCCCCGTCTTTATTTGAATAAAATGTCATGAATTATAATCTTAAACTCACCTCTCCATCAGGTCCCAGAGCTGCAGCACCACCCTCAGCAGGCTCTGGCTTCTGAAAACATGAGAGAATTTTAATTTGGGTAAAAAAAATGAAAGTAGTATGTGCTAAGAGGCCCATATATTATCATTTCTACACATTTACCTTCTTTTTCTTCTTCTTTTTCTTCTCTTTGAGAGCTTGTGCAGCCTTGTGGGCACGCACCAGCTCAGTGAGGTTGGCCACATACTCGTCTGTCTGTTGCAGCAGGTAGGCCAGACGCTTGTCTTTCTTCTGGTCAATAAGTTTACGATAGCCCTCTTCATCTTCAGCCTGGAAAAATATTCACAGAGAGGTCAGATGCTGGAGCTGGACTAATAAAACAACTACTACATTTCTGCCTCATATTTCTAACAGCAAATACTGGCTGATACTGTATTCAGACTACTCCATAGATTCGAGTCTTACCATCAGCCTCCGCATTCTCTCCTTTTCAATGCGCTCGTTCTCTTTCTTCTGCTCACGCTCAGTGTTGGCATGGTAGGTGGAGACAGCTTTGGTGGCCTTCTGGATCTTTGCTGTGATGGAGCGGTGGTACTCCTTAAAGTCCTTGGCGTGCTGCAGGATGCTGTTGAGGTATTCCTGTCAGATTACAGAAAATACACCGCTGTTATTCAAGCAAGAAGGTAAAGTCAATTGTATTTAAGCTCTTTTCCTACTCTTTTAAAGAGCAATAATCATTTTGTTTTGTTGTCATAAGTAGGGTGGTTTTTGATGGCTATTTTTATTTTTTTTTTTTTAGAACCAATCAAAACGTCACAACAAAAACAAACACGTTATTCATTTACTTTAGTTTACATGATATCCAACTGAATTCCTTGACCTGCTGTAAATCCTTAAGTCCACCACCAGTCTTTTTAGCCCCCATGTACCTGGTGTTTCTGACGACGTTTCCGCTCCTGTTCAATCTTCTGTTGTTTCTCGAGCTTTTCTGTGATGCGGGCCTCACGTAGAGACTGGCGTTTGCTGCGCTTGTAGGCCTTGGCGTTAAGCGCCGTTTCCAAAGCTGTGTCGCGCCGCATGCAAACCACCACCTCTTGACGCAGCTGCAGGCACAAAAAAAAACAAAACAAAACCCTCAACAAAATCCTATAGTCCACTAAGGGAAATTTAGGTGATGTCAGCGTCACAATGACAGTGGAGATGATGTTGTTAAATAAGCACAGATCAAACAAATGCTATGACTGTACTTTTTTACAACTCTACCTGTCTCTGGAAGTTCAGCAGCCTCAGGGCCTTGAGCTCAATGGTGGCCTTTGTGCGCAGGTCACCAGCTAGAGAGCCAGGCAGATTCTCCAGCTCCTGGATGCGGTGAGCAATACGGGCTTGCAACCTGAAAATATATTTAGAGAAATTTTTTTATAATGACCAAAAGCTCTTAGTCAAACATTATTTTTCCCCTGTTCTTGCTGATTTTCAAGAATTTGAAGACACTCATGGTGGTTGAAGAACTACATGTCATATGTTAGATATGATATTCCTATTAACACACTTTCACTGATACATGGTTCAAACCTTGTGTGTTAATAATCATGCTCTGCCATCTTTCTGAGGAAGTAACCCAGACACAGGGTTGAGTCTTTGATCTTGTTAGTTCGTTGGATGTATGTATGCATGTATTATGGACTGGCATCAGCTGCCTGTCAGAAATATCTGTCATGTGCTGTTACTGGTAGAACGAGTTAAGCTTCCTTTCACTTGTTGCAGTACATTCCTGTGTGTAGCAGCACAGCCTCCACACTCCTGTCTAACAATCGGTCAACAATAATTTTGATAATCAAGGGATGGCACCACCCACCAGTTTATTCAGTGGCTCCAGATGTTCAACTACTACTACTACTACTTTTTCAAAGGACTCGATACGAATCATGAACTCAAGCTCAGATCAAACTGTTTTAAGAGATCACACATTTAATTGTGCATGATCAGAGATAATAACTTTTAATCCCATAATTGTGTTTGATGTTGTTTTCTATGTGCTCCCCTGTTGAACTGTACGTATTTGTATTAACGCCTATCTAAAGGCCTTACAAGCTTAGAAGATTAAGGCTCTAGTATAGTCAGTGCTACATGTAGATTCTGTATGTAAACACAAGGACCAACCCCCACTCTGCCTCACCTGTATTCTCTCTCCTGGAGGATCTCCACTGGGTCCAGCCCGCGGGGTTTTTGAATGGGGGTTATGCGGTTCTGTTTCTGGTGTAGCATCATGGGTGGAGGCTGGGCAGGCTGTCCTGGGGACTGTGTCTGAGGGGGCATTACTGGGGAGGCAGCAGGGGGCACAGAGGGAGGAGCAGGGGAGGGTCTGCCAGTGGGTTGAGGTGGGATCAGCTTCTGGGGAGGGTTGGATGGAGCAGCAGCATTCACCATTGGTCCTAGAGACATGCATTTAGAAGAGATCAGTTTTAATGCATGTGCACAAAAGATACACAGTGCTGCCTGAGGTGCATTTTCAGACCAACTTTACCTTCTGGCCATGATTTTGGGGGTCCATTGGTAGGCTGGCCTTGCATACCTGGGGGCACACCTGCAGGTCCAGGAGGTGCCATATTAGGGCCAACCATACCTGGAAGATTAATACAACTTATCAATATGAAATTCAAAATCATTTTCCTGTAATTAGTCAATCCCTGGAGAGTGGAAAACAATCATCCTTTTCAGTCACCAGGGGTCTCTGTTGAGCCCATATTGTGTTTTCTTTGTTTCAAGTTTGAGTATAATTTTGTTAAGGAACAAATGATAAAATTAAAGTAGACAGGCATCCTGAGTGTGTCCCATAACTCACCGTGTGGTCTGTTGTAGTTGCTCTGAGCTGGTCCCGGCCCAGCCCCAGGTCCACCTCCAGGTCCTGTAGAGGGTGGCATGTTGGGCATGGGCTGTTGCTGCATTCCCGGCATGGGCCTCTTCCCCTGCACAGCCATCTGCAGGTGCTCTGGTAGGGGCTGACTACGTGCCAGCATCTTGTAAGCCATGATCTGGGCCCTGAGTTGGTGCAGCTGGTTCTGGTTAAAAGGAGTGGGTCCACCTGCACCACCAGGTCCACCCCCTGCACCACCTGGCCCACCTGGACCCTGGGGACCACCACGGTTAGGCTGACCCATACTCTGGTTAGGGTCTCCACCACCCTCCATAGGGCCAGCACCAGGACCAGAAGGTCCTCCAGGCATCATTGGACCAGAGGGGGGGCCATTGGCTGGGACAGGACTGGGTGCATGCTCTGAGCCACCTAATGGCGAGGGGTAACCTGGGGAACACAGAACAGATGCATGAAGGGTAAGCACTTTTTTTTTAATCACACATTGCTGTTAATGGATTTTTACACCTAAGCCAGATTTACCCACATTAATATTTGAGACACTGACTATGACCTAGTTTAATCTACAGGTCCAAACACAATGACACAAAATGTCACAGTGTGGTTATAGCACCTACATGTTCTAATACCGCAGTGTTTCTCTCCTCTGATAGTGTCGGTTTGTAGGTACAGCTGTCTCTGTTGTTGTTTGAGAGGGAAAACCCCTCAGCCCCGCCCCCTCTGTCACCCTGCCCACTGTTGCCTTACAGGCAGTAACACAAGAAGAGGAACCGGACGGATGAGTCCCACACACACCCAAGCTGATCTTTGTTCCTCATACACATCTATGCAAAAGAAATCGGTTTGTCCTATATGGAGCTCCTCTGGTTCAAAAGATGCTCTTTAATTCAGTATTTCTTTATTAATTGTGTAGATGCATGCAATTTATTTTATCTGAGTACTCGCGCTGCTAAACTAGTACAAAAATATTTACATGTATTTACTCATGTTTTATCTGTTCAATGAGAACTCACAACATAGGCAGTGTAAAATACTGTGTCATGTGTTACCTTGAGAATGTTGGTCCATGGGGCTTGGAGGGGGTCCCATACCACTGTGCCCCCCTGGTCTCATACCCATGCCCTTCATCTGTCCATAGCGAGGGTCATCAGGCATTCCTTTCTCATGCATGGCTTCCATGGGCTAATGAAAAGATGAAGAGAAATCATGAATAAAACAAAGATTGTTTCAGTTTTGTTCCACAGATTTGACACTTGATGTATAAACTGAGTCAAAACATGCGTCAACTCTGAAAGCTGTAATTAAATTGATAGTCAACAGCAGCTACAACCTAAAGTACAGTTAATTATAAATATTAGCATACATAAATACACATAAATATACATAAATATGTAGCATTGCTGATTTGGTTAGTATAAACTTGAAAGGGAAATGAATTAATGGAGGCAGGGTAAACAAAGACATAGAAATTAGTACTTTGTGCATCTGGTGCATGTTGTCCTGAGGATATCCTGAGGGTCCCTGTGGAGGGTGGGGGTGTCCAGAGCCAGGAGGCCCTGGGCTGGGCCCCATCATGCTGTGGGCCGAGCCTGGTGAGGGACCTGGGCTCGGGCCCATCATGCCTCCTGGAGATGGCCCTGGGCCTGGGGAGGGTCCAGGCCGAGGTGTCCCTCCCATGGGGGGGTCCGGAGTGGACATCTCTCAGGGGGAAACTGGGAATGTGTGGCAGCAGCAAGGACCCTGTGCAGTGAGATGAAAATGGGAATTTAGGAAATGATCAGAATATTTATTTACCCAGACGAGTGTGTTTATAAATTTGCTTCAATACATTTCTCTGGTGTCTTAAAAGTCATTACAACACAGTCAAATTTGTTTATTTTTAAGCTAAGCAAATAAAGAAAGGTGTGTTGACTCAGAACATGATTCTTTAAGCACAAAATCACCAGACAAGACCGGATGTGATCTACTGAGAAGAGTTTACTACAACAACAGTTTTGTTTTTCATCATCTTTGAATAACACCTATTATTTTTGACTAATCATTTTACAACAGAGGGCTTTGTCTTATTTATCAAATTTGCTGTGATGCTTTCAGGTTTGACCAATAATCCAAAAGCAAAAACTTATTTTAAAATAAGTCAAAAAGCAAATCAATAGATTAAGTGGCTAAAAACAGAAAGGTTGGTGAACGTTTTTTTTCTCGATATTTAATTAAAATGCTTAAAATGCATACATAGTGTTTGTTGCTTTGCTAAACAAACTACACACACCAAATGCCAGTGTGAATTACGACCAACACTTCTATACAACAACTAATCACATCTCAACTAATGGCCAGATGAGAGAAAAATGTTCATATGTATTTTAAAACATGAGAATATCTCGAGCCACTGTTGATTCAGCTTGTGACAGACAACACGAAGACGACTATTATCAACTCTGATGTTGACTTGTGAGCTCCAAGTCAGTCACTTGAGCGATGTAACGGTTCCTACCAGATGTAAACACACACTGTAGGTCGCCAAGGAGCCAACTAACCTGTCACTTCATGGGTCAAACTATGGTTTAAAAAAAACCTTTGAAGATGGAGCTAATCTAATCAGGTTACAACCTGTGCTACCAGACACACAAACAAACGTGAACGCTGATGGGAAAACAGCAGACCAATGTTTAAAAAACTTTCCCAAAGTTTTGCTTTCTCAATGTTTACATTTACAAACAAATAACAGTTGGGTTAGCTATTATTAGCATTCCTGTCGTTGCTAACGTTAGCTGGGCCTAGCCGGGTTTTACAGTTTACGTTACATTACGTCAATTAATACACAATATTTAAACCTCCCATTGCCCACAAATAACTCAACTTTGCGGCTATTCGCTGGGCGACCGGCTTTGCCGTAAAATGTATCAAAATTTAAAGTAAAACTACAAAGAGCACAAGCCCGACTCAGACTACCCCGTTCGGTAAAAGCCTTCAACAACATAAGCTGGCTGCGGACGGGAGCTAGCATGCTAACGAGCTAGTTGAGTTAGCCTAGCCGGCCATGCTCTCCCAGGCCAATTATGGAGAAAATGTGTTGTTTGGAGAGATGTTTATCCAGATGCGCCGGTAAGAGCATCCTGCATCGCTGGAGCTGATTGATCCAACGCGCCTCCCGTACCCTTGGCTCAGTGCTCCGCTCTAAGTTCATTTCCAAAAACAAATTTCATTCATTGCACAGTGTCGCGCCACAGCAGCGGCACTGTAATGTCGGTCTCATCTTTTTCTCAAACAAAAACCACCCCGTAAAAAGCTCGTTTCTCTTCGAACAGTAGCGTAAAACACAGAGAAAGTCCCCTCATCCGGTAACAAAATTATACTTTACTTACACAAGTGGTGAAAGGTGATGTTTGAATCCTCGCCGGTTACAACGTCTCTTGGTTTTTCCTCCTAGCCAGAAACAAAGACCGACCTACCCAGTTGGTTTTTTTCCTTCACCCCCCTCTCTCGGCAGATTGTATCGCAGGGACCGGCCTGTGCGACTCTGTAGCGCCCCCATCCACCGTTTCACTCGCTTTCCGCATGCCCAGTGAGGCTCCGTGTTACAGGGAGGAATGAAAGAGCGAGAGCCGGCGTGGGGGATGGGAGGCACACAGTCTTGCTGTGGAGGAGACAGTCTGGATTATCATTTGACTGCGTCTCTATCTGAATGTGGAAATACTTCAATATTGTACCAGATCCATTAAGTTTAACTTAATCAGACCGAGGCGTATGAGGCGGGCAGACAGTTACTACTATTACTGTATATCCTTTGCTCGAGCGTGTTGTGTTTACGTGCTTTAACAATAAGAATGATTTCATACCAGTGCTGCCTTTAATGGTTATCATATAAATTAATCTGATTAAGCGTCGATTAGAATAATCAGATTGATCCCTAAAAAAAAACTCAGACTGTCTCAGTTAAAATAAACTCCTCGCTGTGTGTTTTTAATGGAGCTGTACATGATGGCAAACAACTCCCCTTGTTGTTCATCAACTGTTTATTTCAGATAGACAGCAAAAATAATCCAGCCCATAAGAATATTTTCAGTAAACTATGCCCTTTTCTTTTCAGAGACATTCACAACATTTGACCCATTCCACAGTCTCCCCAGTGTTAATCATGTGTGATTCAAGAGGCCAATTTTCTCATTTGTAAAGGCAGCACATCCTGTCCCATGGCAACCATACAACTCATGGTATCTACTGTTTGTCTCAAGGAGACATTTACTGGAATATTTTTTATTTAATTTCAATGTGGAATACTGTAAAAAGAACTTGACCCTGTGCCTTTTATGGGTAAATAATTACAGTTTGAAATGGCAATAAAGAGAACCTATCCTTCAACTCTCGTTTTTCCTTCCTTCATCAGTCCTTCAATTGATTATGAAATGTAATGTTCCTCTCTTAAAATATTTAATAAAAAATAAGAATGAGAACAATGAATGATACCTGACCACTTCATTTTACAAAACCTTGCATCAGTTGAATATTGCTTGTGGGTGTTGGGGACATTGTCCTTACACTCAGTAGTTACCACAGTATAACTGTCACATTTATGTGCAATCATTGATCATTGATCACTGATCACTGAACGCCCCTCAGGGCAGATTTGATCTTTATCTGTTCATAAAAGAACAAACTCGTCCAGGCTGTTGCTAGTGTCGACTCTCCTCCGTTCACTCTTCCTCTGGATATAGGTGATGTTGTGAGTGGGTGTGGCGCGTCGCTCCTCCTCCTGACTGTGTCCCTCTGCAAATATAAACATGGGGTATGCCTGTGCAGATGTTGAGAGAGCCTGTGGGAGAAATTCACACCAGGTAACTCAAATCAGTAATACCACCCAGAAGCCAAAGGTTCCGTGAACAGTAATAGAAACAACCCAGCCACATACCTCATTAACAACTGTGCACAATGATTCAAAGTCCCTTTGGCCTTTAGCGTAGAATCCTATGGTGCAGCTGGGGTCCATACGTGAGATGGCCATTTTCCTGGGGTATTTACAGTGAAACGACTGCAAGTGGTGGAGAGAGGAAGTAAAGGAAAAGAATCCTAATGAGAAAAAAGGTCTCTTCGGATTCAGAGTAAATGTTTCTGTTCTGTTCTGATGTGGACATCATCTTTACATTTATCCTACTGGAAAGCTTACAAAAAGTAATTCTCCAAGCAATGTTACTTGTAGCCCAGGCAGCACACAGAAAGATTAAGTTACTCATCTAATCAGATTTTTTTTTAAATTCAACTTATTGAGTGCTCAATACAGTTAATATTGTAAAAATAAGCAACAGCTACTTCAAATTCAGTACAAATAAATATGACAGGTGGTAATGTTGAAAAAGGCTGGAGGGCATTGATTTACATGAAAGATCACAGCTGTGAGAAGAGGAAACAGAAACAAAAAAACAAAAAGAGGAGAGACAGTACTTCCTTATACCTCCAAGGAAAAGTTCTCCTTTGTTACATCCACTGTGGGCTGACAGTAGTGTGGGTCTAAGTACAGCAGGTGATCATCTGTCACACAGTAGAGCACAAAGAGAGAGCTGAAGGACTGAGGTCAGACAGCTGGGTGCAATGATTTCTATGTACAGTGCACTACACATACCTTGGAAGCCAACAAAGAACAAAGAGTGTTTTGGTTTTCCCCCAATGATTCCAATGCAGCATGGTAATGTCAACAGTTGCTATGAATAAGAACAAAGTACCGTTTCTGTTTAGGCTTCAGAGCAATGATTTCTCCATTTTCCTACCAAAAAGAAACCTACAGCTGTGCAACCACAGCGAACGCAGCAAGAGCAAACATGTGGTTAAAACACTCTAATGAGTTACTTGAGAGTAAATAATAGGGATGCTGCACTGCTTCAGCGGGGAACTCCCTGGAAACCTCACAAGTAAATCATTTTGAGAAACACTGGTGTTTAATGTTTCCCCACAGAGTATTGAGTTTTCCCAAAATGCACAGCACAAGAACGCATAAGAGTGTAGTTTGGATACTTTGACACAAGTTACGTAGGCAGGATTGAGATCTTGTCCCCCAAGTCGCACTGGAACCAGGATGATGACAGACTTCCAGGGCTGAGGAGGAGGCCGCTCACACAACCTGTTCACATCCTCCAAGTAGACTGAAGAAGAAGACACAAAGATTAACCACAGGGACATATTTCTGCACGTGGTTCATTGCATCCTCAAATTTCCTTAAAAAAAAAACTGAGAAAAACAAACTTCAACCTTTATTTATTTATATAGCACCTTTCATACATATAAAAAGCAATGCAAAGTGCTTTGGACGTTAGAACACACACACACACACAGTATTAAATCTTAAATCTTAAAGGGCATAAGATATTATTCCAACCACACATCGAAGAAATGACTCACTAGTGCAATCCTGTGCAACATACACGACCAGACTGGGAAGGTCTGCAGATGCCGCCACAGCTTTCCTGAAACAAAAAGATGTCTACTGTAGCATCCTGATCAAAGCTGGTTGGGATAATTGTGCTGCTATGTTATTGCTTCAGGTCTCACTGGAGGATGTGCGCTGCGATGGAAGGACCATACCAGTCCCCGGCTTTCTTCCCTGAGCTTTTGCCCAATTCTACCAGCTGGTGAATACCAAATGGGGCTGTAGGGTGGTCTGCAAACCATGATACCACCCTCCTGTGCGTCGCCTCCATGGGCCGGTCCAGGATGAAGCCCAAACTCAGTTTTCGACCTCTCTTACTAGATCCTTCATTGAAACTCCGTCCGCTGTTTGCAGGGCGACTCTGCAGGTCCATGTCATCTTTGACCACATGGTGGAGTACGGACCAAGTCCAACCTCAATACGATCAAACCATAAAGAAACATGAGTAGCCTTTTAACTGTTGCTAAAGGGAACAGCAAAAATCCCCATTGTTCTTTACTGAGAAAACATTCACAGTATTTCATGTAGGGGCGGGAGGAACAAAACATACTGTAACTAAGCACCGCTTTTATATTTTGAGTCCTTCTGTATTGCTTTTTCTTCTTCTTTTTTTTTAATTCAGTGGACTGCATATTTGACAGTGCAGTCGGTTTGTGTGTGTTGTCACCTGGTGGCATCAGGTGAAGCAGGAGCCCTTGTGCCAGCAGCATCTGCCCCGTACGTAGAACACAACCCCAGCCGCTGTCAGTGGTCAGGGAGCTGCCGGCCAGCGGAGGAAACCCCCGTCTGTATGTCAGCCACAGGAGGGACACAAAGCTGCGACGGAAACGCTCTCTCTCCCCTGACACAGTTACACAGCTTTAATGAAAAGCGTTCTGCTTGCTTTTAGAATCACATGAAGAAGACAAGTTTAGATAGTGAGAGAGCTGAAGGCTCAAGGCCTCACCTTGATCCTTGAGCTCATAGGGCTTTCCCAGCATGATCACAGGGGAGCTCTTGCTGAATTTGGATTTCTGCTTCAATGGCCAACCTGAGGCATTGAGGGGGGAAGAGAAACTGTTTGATCTCAAATAAGAAAAGAAAAAAACTGCTTATTACGCAGTCGCAATGTAAAACACTGATAAAACTGACCGTATTTGACGCTGTTCCATGCTGAGACTAACTTGGATTTGAGTTTGCCTCTGTCCTCTGCCTCCTGGTCATTCCTGCTCACATCCAGGACCTGAGGCCCAGCAGATTCAGAGGAGAGGAAGAGCCATTCGTCCATTTGTTCGTCTGCAGGGGACTGGCCCTCACAGAGAGCAGAGGAGGTGCTGGGATTCATAGCAACTGGAAATGACCGAGACTGAGCGAGGAGAATTGCCCCTTAACTCCATGGCAGCCTACGCAGAAACAGTGGCACCATAAAAACCAGACACAATAAAACAACAGAAGCCGATCCTCACTGCGCACATGTGACACAACAAGCCACAGATGATGTGGCCATGTAAATTAAATTATATCATGTTGTCTTGAAACAAACAAGATCTGCCCCTGGAACTGATGGGTTAATGTCAGGCACAGCAAAGTCAATAATTCTCCATGACAGTAAGTAAAGAGTTAGACCATGTGACTGCACCCTGTGACTCAAGGAATTTCAGATATGTCAGTTTAGCTGGTGCTGGTGTCTTTCTCCTGCTCCCACTCAAACATCTCACTGATGCCATGATGCAGGATGGCGGCAGTCACATATTCAATTATACCATTATACTGACACTGTACATCAGAAGTGTTATTAGTGGTGAAGCAAGAGTTCATATCCTTTACTTAAGTTACAATACAATTAGATAACAATGTAGGTATTATATATTAGATATAACAATGTAGGTATTATATATTAGATATAACAATGTAGGTATTATATATTAGATATTGGATCTTTTAATGGTCTGACATCAGCATTCATCTGTTGGAGGTGAAGCAGCTCCTACTGTAAATACTTCATGTGGGCCTAGTGAGTGGCTCCTAGCCCAGGGGTCACAAGATAAATCTTAGGATGTTAGATATAGATATGAGATATCTGAGGGGCCTTTCAGGAGTCCTGCTTCATTTTATGTACATTTCTTTTGACTTTATTTATATATTTTTTTGCAAGACACTGGACAATTTTGACCATTTGAGCCTAAAAATAATTTTAACATCACCTGAGAGGTTTTTCTTATTTTCTTATTGAAACATGACAAGGGGCTGCACTGTGCCTAACCATAACCCCCCCCCACACACACACTTTACACGTGGTAAGATGTGAAACATGTAGTTCTGATATAAACAAACATGTCTCTGTGCCTTCGTTTAAGTTAGTTAAATATCACAACAACAACAACAACAAAACATCTTAACTGCTGGTTAGGCGCAATAAGACCAGTGTCTACAGTGATTTAAAAGCACACTCTGCCTTCATACTATGTTGTAACTGATTTGTCAGAACATTTACGAAGCTAAAAACGGATGAATGAGAGCACATCACACATACACGGACGGTGACGTCCTACTAAAGACAAGCCGCACAAACGAGTTGTATATAATTCATCGTCTGTAAAATAGTTGTTTTACCTTGCTTCGGGCATCTTGACTGTGTCCTCCAGACTTACACCGAGTGACTGAATGAACGTCGCCGCAGGTTTCCGCCTGTTTCCTTCAAGTTGGCATCAAACAAACCGAGCTCGGTCTTTGAGAAGGAGCACAACAGTGGAGTTCCTTACTTCCTGTTTATACAGGTGACGTGTTTGCGTTGCCGTGATTGGTCAACGGAGGACCAATGGGCGTGAGCTCCCGGTTCTCCCTCAGGATGATCATTTTATTTTATCCCTATGATGTTTTTACTCCATCAAAGTGTGTGTTAATGAACCTGCGTGAACAACATCAGGCTGATAGGTGGTCCCTGGGGCAAAAATCAAATGTTTGGCCCCTACTGACCCCCATTACATTTCATAATTACTTCCCCTGGCATCCAGATGGCAGTCAGTCTAGAGCTGATGATTATTTGATTGACAGAAAATTAATTGAAAACAGAGGCACTCATTTATTAAATGTAAATATGCCCTAGTTTTTCCAGTTGTCTTCACTATTAAACAGCTTTGTGCTCTTTACTGTCAGACAAGTACAATCATTTGAACAGGTTCACTTGGGCTGACGCGTTTATGGTCTACTAGATTTAAACCAGGGTCCAAGGTACAAGTGGGAGGAAGGTTGTTATCATTGATGGTGGCACCATATGCAGTCTGTTTGGCTAATCGTTCTTTTGTTACAGTCAGTGAGTTCTATATTTGGGTCCTTCCTTTGGATTTTAAGCAGATTGCAAACATTCATTGTGGTGTATTACCTCTATCTCCACCTTCACTTTATTTGCTGTCATTTGTTCAATTAAAAAAAAATGTTGTTTATACCTTAAAAAATCAAATAACAGGAGGGGGGTTGCTGCATTTTATTACATTTCTCCACTATAGGCTTTTTTTTGCATCAGTTTTTCACAACAGTGTCTAGTAAATATGTAGCAATGTAATGAACAACAACGGTCACAGATAGTTGTTGTTGTAAAAAAAAAGAAAAAAGAAAAAGTCAAACACTTGGACAAAGATGAACATGACAGCAATATTACAAGGTCAGACTTATGGAATGACAGAGTCAAAACTGCACAGAACAGAGCAGCCACACAGGATTTGGTAGATTTCTCAGGCTAGATGTAAAATTCATAAATAACTCATTTCAGTAGTAAAGCAGAAATTCACCAACTGATGACATGTAAAAACATTGGAATAAAAAACTGTTTAATAAATAGAAAAATTATAAAATAAATATACATGATGTGTAAATCAAAGTATCTGACACAAAATAAAGTGCAATTTCCTCACATCACACACAAAACACTGGTGTTTAATGTCCAAACATTGGGATTCATGTCTGTTTAAACCACTACATCATAACTGACAAAGACTCTAAGTGTGTTCATCAACAGAATAATTATGCACAGGCAGGAGATGTCAGACATACTGTGGATATACACCTATCTCTTGTTCTAGCTCAGGGTTTGGTGTCAAGTGACGTTGTCCACAAGGTGGCAGTCTGAGATAGCTCTGAGCCTGGTGTCCCAAAACTGTGAGGATTTTGCTGTAATACACAAGAACAAACACAACCTCGGCACTATGATGCTCTCAACAAATCTACTCCTGGCTTTGTGTAGTCTACTACAATATCACTGACTAGGGTGCTCAGTTTTATGGAACCCGGCACTGATGGATTGCATATTATTATACATTAAAGTGTAAACGAAAATAAAAGAAAATCACATCATTTCTAAATAAAGACACTGGCACTTTCTTCACATGTAACATTATACAATAAACTGTTCTTCTGCATAAATAGAAAAGAGTGAGTGAAAGAGCATGTCTAGCCTACTCTCCATGAGTGCTACTTTCATTATGGTTCTTTACACACTTCATTTCCTTATACCAGACTCTGAACACACTAAAGTATTCACGTAATAGCCTAAAATATACAGTATAATTGCACATTTCACTACGATCAATGGAGACAACTTTTCAAATGCGCTTGCTTGGCTTATTGCAACCATTTTCCTCTGCCTTCTCTTCTTGCCTGGAGCACAATGTAAACTTAGTCATTTGGGGACACTAAAAAATACAAATAAAAGTCAATAAATTAACTGGCAACATTAGCACATTGCATAGTGTCCCTGTGCAAGTTCATCTAGTCTATCTCTTTCATCCCACTGAAATTCAGCCCTTAAACAGATCTGATTCCATCACTGCAAGCGTTTTGGTATCTTGGTCCGGTTTATTCTTTACAACATGATACAAGACTAATCTTTCTGCGCCTGATCCCTTTTAGCAACTGAATTTAAAGGAAATGTACATTGTACTGTGTTGTATATATGAGCTAAATGATGGCACTCGAGCTGATGTGAAATATGAGTAATGCCCATTGATAACAGAATCCTGCTAGTTGACGTGGTCTGTCGAAATGTTGTTCACAGTGTTCACTACCTTTAAGGTCTGCTTTATATTTTTCACCTACTTTTTTAAATATTCTTTCTTTTTCCATGTTCAATGTAAGACATGCATTAAGACATCTGCTTTTTTTTTCTCTTTTTTTTTAACTATATACAACACATCGTGATAAACGTACACTACATACACAGGCCAACGTTATGATACCATGTGCACACGGTTTCCGACAGTTGCTGATGCATCTTTGTTCACATCTTATGTGTCTACATGTCACATGTCATCTATTTGGTGTTATTTCTTCAGGCATTTATTGATGTCTCCCTTTCATTCAAAGTCATGTTAATTCATGATATGTCAGTATGATGCTACAGTAAAAGGCATTACATGGGAGAGTCTGACTCTTTCAGGTGCTCTTGTATCACGAATGATGCTTGGAGCTCCGACTGGTTCCTTTATCGGACTGAACAGCACCAACACCGGCTGAGGTCGCAGTCTGAGCCCCTCTGCGTCCGCTCCCAGACGAAGCCTCTGTTTTTCCTGCTGCGCTTCCTCGCTTCTCCTCGCTCGACTTGGAGGTGTCTTTCACCTTGGCGCCCTCTTGTGAACCTCCTTTAATAGGCCCGAGCACTGTTTTGGCCACGCTTGTGAGCTGGGTGACGAAGCTGGCTTTGTCCCCAGGAGACATGGGGCGAGACTTGCTTGAGGAAGGTGAGGCTGCATTAGAGGAGGGTGACATGGGATTCTCCTCCAGGACCTCCAAGTGTGCCTTCTCCTCCTTGGCCCCACGGTAACTGCTTGTTATCTTTTCTGCTTTGGATCTGGCAGCCGCTGGCACATGAGCTGCAGCGTGGGTTTGAACCTGGGTTGGAACAGGAGGTGCAGGACCTTTGACCTTGGTCGTCTCAGCTGCTTTATCAGTGCCACTGATGCCTGCTCTCTCTCCTGCCTCTGTGCCTTTTCGCTGCTTGGTTGGCTCTGAAGACGATGCTTTCTGCACATTAGCTTTGTCTGCACCTGCAGCACTTTTAGCTTTCTCCTCAGTCTTCTCCTGAGCTCCAGCTGCAGCTCCACTCACTGTCTGTGCACTCTGCTGCTTACTCTCTGGTTGTTGGATCTTTGATGGAGGTGGAGTTGTGATTTTCTCACTGAGTTTGCTCTTCGTCACTGTTGCCTCTGAACTTAAACCACTTGCACTTGCGGCTTTGTCCCCAGGGCTCGGCTTGGTCTCTGTAGTGGAAGAAAGCGGTGCTGGACTAGCCTTGGTGTCCACTGCAGGTGCACTTATGTTACTCTTTGGAACCGCTGCAGTGGATAATGTTTTACTTGTGTCACCAGCGCTGGTCTTGGACTCAGCTTTAGTTGCTACTCTCTCGGTTTGTGACCCGGTGGTCTCAGATGCAGTGGTGGTCTGAGTATCTTTCTCTCTTGATGTGAGCAGTGTGTCACGGCTGAGCGGCGACTCCTGCCTTCCCAGCCTCCTCACGGGCTTCAGGCCTCCCATGTCTCCTCCCATGGGAGGAGAAGGGGAGGAAGATGATGAAGGAGATGGAGGAGCAGGTCCATTCTCTCCCTCCATCTCCAACAGACTTTGCAGGCTGTGCTCACAGTGGAAAGACTCTCTCCTGTAGTCTCCATGCGTCACCTCCAGGCTATGCTTCCGTAACGACACCCCACCTGTCAGAGGAGAGGGCGACGATGACGAGGAGGAGGAGGAAGGCAGAATCGGCGCTCCGAGCTTCTCCGCCGACTGCACCCGCTGCAGCAGGGGTGATCTGGGTGGCTCTGCGCTCTTGGGGCGAGGGCGGGCGACGGGCGGAGAGGAGTGCAGCTTGGCGGGAAACATCTGCGTGGTGTTGGAGCTTCCTACCGTGTGGCCGCTGAGAGGCGGAGGAGAGGAGGTGGTCGGGGAGGGAGTGTGAGCCAGAGGGGACAGAGGGATGTTGCCGGCAGATTTGCAGCGCGCGGAGCGGTACTGCCGGTGAAGTTTGGGAGATAGGCCATGCAGGGAGCTGGGCCTCATGTGGTGAGAGGCTGCTGGGGAGTTTGGGGTGCTGGATGCTGGAGAGCTGCTCTGAGAGGAGGTGCCTGTGGAGATTAGAGAAAATAAACTTTAAACCTGTCAGGGATATAATTTCTCACAGGAAAATGTACACATATGTTTTGCTCACTTTTTAAAAAAATACCCTTATAGACACTCTTTACACTTCCAGAAACCTACAGCTTAATACAATATAAGCCATTAATGCAGCCTATGTTTCTAAAATATAGCACCCTAATAAATTTTTAGGACAAGATGAAGGTCACATATATTCTAGGTCTTTTATACTAACCCAGATAAGGAGATTCAAGGGTGGAGCGGTAACTCTGAGTGGGCGAGCGGGCTGTGAGGCTGTGGGTGGGGGAGCCTGGGAGACTGTCTCCAGACGACAGTGAGCGATTCAGAGAGGAGAGGCTTCGGCTGGTGTGGAGCAGGTTGGACTGCTTGGTGATTTTTCTGAACAGGGAGCTGCGTTTCTTCCTGAAAGATAAAAAAAAGGTGATATTGTGAGGAAAATACATGCATATGAAACATAGAGGAGTGTGTGGTCTTGTGATGAAATGCATCTGTTTCGCAGTAACTCACTCCTGTCCCTCCTTGGCCCCCGTCCTCTTGCTGCGCCGCGCCATCTTGGATTTATAGCTGGACTTGCGGGCGGGACCCACTTTTATGGAGGTGTTCTCAAAGGGAGTAGTTGTAACTGTCACTTTGTTTCCACTCTGTAGATTATATATGTATTTGAATGTGGACAATATTATTTCATGGGCACATTTTATCTGAATAACATCTTATAAATCTGAAAATGTTAATAGAATTTGGATATAGAGACAGAAGGGTAGAAAAGTGTCACCTTCAGGATGAGCTCCACCACCTCTGTATGGACCAGGCCGTGGACTGACTCTCCATTCACATGAGTGATGAGGTCACCGGCACCAAGTCCAGCCTCATGGGCCGGACCTCCCTCTTCCACATGCTGCAATCAGAGGAAATTAATGACACAGAATTAACCATTTAGACAGAAAAGCTGTTTGTCTGCTCATCAAAACTCTAATGGGGTCTGGAAAGTCTTCCTATGTTTGTTAGCGAGCATCAAATACTGCAATATTAGTCACTAAGCATGGCGTTCCACAGGGCTCAATACTTGCTCCTCTCCTTTTACCATGTTACATGCTCCTACTCATCCTGTCACGGTCACTGCTTATGTCCTTGTTCCTGCAATTCTCCACCTGAACAGCTGATGCCCTCAGGCGTTCCTGTTTTTCTTTGTCACCAGGCCTCCCCCACCCACCTACACACCTGTTCTCATTCCCCCTTTTGCTTTGTCAGCATTTGTTCCATCTCTCTTGCCACTGCCTTGGGCCATACTGTCAGTGTTGTTTAGCAATTCAGTTGATTCTCACCCTGCTGTTGTTGTCCTCTGTTTCTGATACATGTCCCAGTGTTTTGGATATTTTGCTCCAGTGTTGGTGTTGGAGTGTTTACACTCTAAGCTCTGCTCACTCACCCAGACCATGTGATGTACGCTGTAGACGTCACTGTCTCCCATGTAGACTCTGATGGCTCGAAGGGTGAAGCCGTACTTCTTCCCTGAACGATGGATGGTTATGGGAGAGTGCAGGATGTTGACCATCGGAGAGTAATCTCTGCTTGGAGAGGAGTCCCGGGAAGAGGGGTTGGACGAGAGGGAGCGAGGAGACATGGGGCTAGCCAGAGGGGAAGCACCATGTTGCTCTACTACAGAGACAATGATGGAGTTAAAATTACATTAGCGAATTAACTTAAATAGGTTTTTACAGTTAATAAGCTTATGCAATTCAATACATGCCTGTACCTGCAGGAATGATGACAGACAGAGCAGTCGCAGAAGCAGATTTGATGACTTTGGTTCCTGGTCGTGAGCTACGTTTTTCCCCTTCAGCCGAGAGCTGCTGGTGGCGAACTCTCCGCAACACCAGGTCAGTGGTGGCCCCGCGAGGCCCCTGTGCTTCTGGAAGGCCCAAAACAGTGGCACTGCCTGGGAGAGGCAGTGATGGATCAGCAGGTCTCAGAAGCTTGTCTGCGATACAAGAGACATAAAACCCAATCGTAAATAACTGCACACGTTTAGATCACAATGTGATTGTTCAGTGAGGCTGTGCTGCCTTGTCCCTTCTTACCTCCAGCTGTGAGACCGGTGCTGTCTTTAAGGTATGCTCTCAGATCACCCTGAGAGGGGGTTGAACCCATGGCCCCTTCCAGGGAAGTCCCCCTTGTCTTCACTGGAGGCTGCCTGCTGGATAAAGGCAGCTCAGAATCCACTTCCAGAGGGGAGGCCAAGCGGTGTGTATCCATGAGGGCGGAAAAACGTCTTCGGGCCCCAGATGGTGGGCTAGAGTCACTCTCGGTGAAGGAGGACTCAGAACAAGACAAGCGCTTCCTGGAAAAGAAAAAAAAATTGAATCATGGAGCCAGAATTTACTCTAAAATGGAATAAAAGCTGATTTTTTTCTCTTACTCAGAAAGCTGCGTTAACATCTTCCCCTGTAACACATTAGGCCTATGTTCTACTGTTCTAGTTTTTGCAGGCTGCACTCACATCTCAGGAGATCCAGTCCTCCAGCTCTTGTCCCTGAGGGTGACACTTCCCAGGCTTTCTCTTTTTGCCATGCGATCCTCCCTGGGGACCTTGTGCTCCCGTAGAGTCACACCATGGGGTTTATGCTCCAGCTGGGACAGATGCTCCATACTGCTGTACACCTTTAGGTTCACACAACAAGTTAGTCAAACTTTCTGTGCACTGATTGTATTGTTATGTATGTAGACTGATGAATTGAAATATAATCAGAAAGATGTGAGAGGCAGTTTTAATGCATCTGTCAGGCCTGACCTTGCTGAAGCGGGGGGAGCAAGATGAGAAGCGATGAATCTCCACAGGCTCATCATCGTTGGTATCATCTTCATCATACGAATGCACATGGTGGTAGCGCTCAGAGCGAGCTGATGGGGAGCAGTAATGAGATAATGAGAGAACAGCAGCATTATCTTCTTTCTTTCCATTCTGCTGATCTCATTCTTTATACTAATGCATGTTATTAGATACTGACACTGGCCTGCGTTCAGTGAGATGAAAGCAGTCACTGTGTGCTGAGAGCTTTCCCTAAAAAAGTTGCAAACTCAGGCAGATCCCCCTGCTCATGTTGAATTGACACAATCAAACCTAAAAATGCACAAAAGGCTCTTAAAGGAGAAGTTCAATTTTTTTCAACCTGGACCTTATTCCTGGCATAAAATACGTTCATTTACTCACCCATGCAATTTTGGTGTCACTTGGAGTCTTTCGGACGATATTTAGATCCATTCGCGATCCATGTATATCCATATAATGGGAGTGTTGGGGCAACGATGCAGCCTCTAAATAAGACATCATCTGCTGCGAACTCGTTCATTTCACCAATATTTTGTTATGAATCTCCAGTACTATTCCAATGTGAGTTCAGAGCGTTTTGGAGTTGCCTTGTTATTGTCATCCGGGTTTTTTTTACGGGGTTTTTACTAATGTCACCTACTTCAATGACATCACTGCTGTGTGGCATCACAGAACGGCTCATTCACTCTGTGCTCTGCCTGTGGAAGCTGAACTTTGTCCAACTACTCATTCTGTTCGGACAATTTGGAAATACGAAAAAAGAACCATGTTATTAGCAGTAGCAAGTTCTGTGTAGCCAACCGTTGCAGAGTATGGAGTGAATGAGCCGTGCTACGGTGGCACACAGCAGTGACTCGAAGTAGTTACGTTTAGAGGCTGCATTGTCGATGCCCCATCACTCCCATTATATGGAT
>OMNW01009309.1:0-15181 GCA_900303245.1 Selene dorsalis
TACACACATGGACTGAAATAACAATGATTTTAGTGACTGCATGTTTGATTTTCAACCTGTCAGATTTACCCAACATACTCATATTATCTGTCTCTGAAGGCAGAACCAGTGATTTGCTTCTAAAGTCGACATGTGATGAAGTCTCATGCGGAGCAGCAGGGAGGACTTCAGTGGTTTCAGAGAGTGACAATGATCTGCTGAAGAGGATGACTGAAGGAAGGTGGACAAGCCTTTCCCATGGCTGCTGTCAATCACTCAGTCATCCACGTCACAACAGAACACAAATATCTGCAGACACTTTTCTGCCCCGGTGTGAGACCCTCTAGCTACTCAGCCTCAAGACACACAGTCCTCCCTCTAGACTGAGTGAAATGACAGCACCAGGTCAAACGACAGAAAATGCAGAGAACTTTACCTGCTTGGAGAGCCAGAGCTCAGAGCTTTCTTCATGCCTCTGAAAAAGATGTAAAAGCAAAATGTCAGACTGGTATTTGTTCACCAAAGCCATCAAAGCCCTCTCATCTTTTTACAGCTTCTCCTTTCTGGTGCTGCTTTATGCACAGAGGTTTGAAAACTGTGAACAGTGGAGCAGAATTGTAGATGCAGTATAATCACATTATGTCAGCAATATGTGTTGAAAAGTGTTTTTTTTTCCAAATTTTTCACACTTGGGTGAAATGTTTTTCAGGCAGAATCATCTGTCACATAATGGACTCCTTATTTTGCTGTTTATTTTAACACGCCACTGGGGACACCACTCACGGTCTGGGTGCCTCATTTCAAACCAATATGCATGAGCAGGAGCCAGAGTTTTGGCAGGGGATGGTGGATGCTGTGTCCAGGCCCGAGCTAAGCTGCCTCTTGGCTTGGGTTGCCATGTTTGTTCCTGCAAATCACACCAAATCAGGAGCCACAGCGCTGGAGAGCAGCCTGTTGAGTCCCACAGTTCAACTGCAGGGTTAACACCGCTTTGTGTCGTCCAAATATGGACACAATATGGACGGGTGTTGCTCCAGCAGATGTGCTGCGATTTCACCAAGTTCCCTCACAGCCAAATAATTAGCAGTTTAACAGACACAACAGTTACAGCCAAACTGAAAAGCCCTCAATTCCTTTTTTCTTGTAAAACTCAAGAGGAAAATAAGACTTATTAAGGTTAAATATAACTTTTCTAAGTGTTTTTTATGCTAAGCATCTAAACCTTCTAATGAATCACTATCGGTTTATTCTACATGCTCCAATAACAGAGCTAACCACCTCAGCACTGCAATGCAAGAGAAACACTGCAACACAACGTACATAGCCTTGTAATAATGAATTGCAATGGATGCTTATTTATTTACTTTTACAGAGGTCCTGGAAGGCAACAGTGAAATTAAGTGTGTTTTTTCTTTCATTCATCTGTTTAAGAAGGAAACACAAAAGCAATAGTTCTATTTCCATGAGATGGTACTGTATAAAATGAATCCAGAAGCATGCAAGTCCATGTGACCACAACCATATTGTCATTAGTGTAACCATGCAACGAAAAGCATATTAATGTCGAGAAAGCACTCACTTCAACCCACATCACCATCTTTTCCTACACAAGTTGTTTTTGTGCCTTGACCTAATCAAGCTATGATGATTATTGTAGTAACCATGGTGGCAATTAGTGCAGTGCTTATTATGATGTGACACCTACAGTACAGTCCAGAACACGCCAGAGTGGTGTTATTTCAGCAGACGCTCATATTGATTGTATCTGAGAGTTTGCTGAGGTTGTGGGATGTTCATGATTTCACACATGTATATATGATTGTAATATAAGTGTATATAAGTTGTATGAAGTTAACATGGTTTGAAATTAGGAGGTGGTGAATCGTACTGTTATAAATGTGAGGATGGGAAGCTTTACAGCGCTGCAGCAGTAACTAAAGGAGCACGGCGGTTTAGCAGGCAGTCAATTCAGATCAATAGTCACTGAGAGGTGGGAAAAGCTCTCCAAACCAGTGACACCCAGCTCTACTGTGGTCCCTCTGTAGCTACTCAATGGAGAGAGAAACTGATTTTAAAGCTAATATTTAAATTCTGCTATGAAATTGTGTCACACATATTTCATAAGGCGCTGTCCAATCATTTCACTGAAACTCATGTAGATGTGATCGTATTATGGCCAGAAGGGTTCGGCCTTGCTTGTCCCTCTCCTTGCTCCCCTACAGCTCCAGCCAGGCCTTGGTTGCAGAATGAGCTCCACCTGGCCTGGGCTTGAGGAGCTACAGTAAAAGCCCTGCAGCTGGCACCAGAGGCAGAGGCAGTGCACATGGGGACTGTTGGGGCTTATCTGCCTCTCAGCTTGATTTTTGTTTTTTTTAATTAATGTCCCGTTGTGATAATGTCACCCTTATGTTTATTAAACCTTTTCCTATTTTCTATTAGTGTCTTTCTGTGGGTGTTTCATGGGTTGTTGGTGGTCTGTTGTTATGCCCCTTAGGGCCAACAAAGCTGGGGTGAAACGGATCAGTGAAGTTTATATACTTCTATCATCCCTCTCTGATCATATGCGTGTTTTCTTTGATCTATTTGAGATGCAAGTTGAGAGTTTTGCATCTCGATATCTGAAACAGCTTCGGATCTTTGCGTTGCCACTAACACTCATCTGTGAAACTACAGAAATGAATAATAAGATGATCACCAAAAAACTCAAGGCAGCTGCACGGAATAATGGTTATTTGTATGTACATCCTCTTCACATCAGCAAAGCACTTGGTGGATATAAAGAGCTGAGTGATTTAGTGCTCATGGAAAAAAAAAAGCACAGGGAACAAACACTTGATAAAACTGCTGCCTTGGAAGACAATTTAGATATAACAACTAAACATCTTTAACAAGGATTCTTCAAATAGAGTCCTGACAAAGAACACTCCACTAAGGTTTTATGACACAGAAAATAACTATATCTCCATCTTTTCAATAAGTAAGTAGATTGGTTGCTTCCTCATTTTGCTTATTTACCAGCCAAGGACACACTTCATCTTCCCTATCTTTTCTCTCTCTCTCTCTCTCTCACACACACACACACACACATACCGTCACGCAAGCTCCGGTGGTTGTATCACACACAGTTAGGATGGAGATGTTCTGAGCCCGGTTCAACCACCTGACAGATGTCTTGGTCTTACTGATCCACTTCACCATGGTCACATAATGTTCTCTACGGAAAAAAACAACAACACAAAAGTCAATTCATGTTCTGTAAAACAGTTTTAACTGTTAGTGTAGAGACCTTGGAGAAGCTAATTAATCATACTACATATTTGAATAGTAAGATTCCTTCTTTTAACATTACAGCGATACTTTATGTTTCCACTTTCATGTTTGTGTCACAAGAAGCTTAAGAATAATGAATAGTTTCGTACTGGCCTTGGTTGTATTAAAAAAGGGCAAATAACTGACAATGACAATGAGAATGCAGAGGTTTCTCTGCAGTTGGGCGCTGAACCTGAGTCAAGGGTGGAAGCTAAATGATCATTTTCCTGCTCCTGAAAGACCATGTTACGTCAATGTCAAACTGCTGCTTCTCTTATTTTCTTTTGTCATGTTTCTTTTGCCGCTGCCCTTTCATGGCACAAGAGACGTCTTTGCTTTTTTTCTGTTTGTGCACAAAGAACATTATTTCTATGTTCAGATGTGTCGAACATTTCACAAATCACAGGTCGTGCCAAGGGGCAAAAAAAAGTCCTGTCGGCATAGAGTGGTATTATTTCATTAGTGAAGTTAGATTGAGTTCTAGTAATAATGTGGGTAGTTAGAAGCTGTGAGGAGATCTCTGTTCCAATAAAACCTTCAATTGTTTAACTGAAAATACAGTAAGAATTACTGCAATGCAGAGACACATCGGGATGCAGCTGAGCAAATTTCAAAATTAAAAGATGTCAAGGAGAAAAATAAAGACCTGATCTGAGGTTTAAATGTCTCTAAGTGTCAATTTAAGTGTCACAGAAGCGGATGCAATAACAAAACCTTTGTGCCTCTCACCGTAGTTTCAGCGTCTCTGGAGGCATGAGCTCAAGTGTGTGTGTCGGCCCATAAAGATTGACTACATAGAGCTTCACTGCTGGGTTGGGCTGGCCGGCCTGTGTGCAGAACCAAAGAGTCCAGACATTAGACAGGCCTCACGTGACTGCTGGAAACATTCTTCAAGCAAACGTGACAACTGTGACTTGTTAAAGGGTGATGATGTAATTTGGAATGAATAAGTAATGCAGAGTAGCCCCTTCAAAAGCCATTTAAACACCTTCAAATGCACATACTGTTAGACAAATATGCATATGCATAAAAATGATGCACTGCAGAAACACTTCACTGAAGCAATTGTAAATTACAGTGAGCCATTTGCATTCTGTCAATAGTCTCATTTGAATGTTGTTGTACCAACAAATCCAGAGACAAAACATCCCTCATACATTAGAAGTCTGCTGAGATCAGTACTGACTGATGAGAAATGAATTCCAGAGGTTAATTTGTTATTCTGTGTTGTCATTTTCTGTTTTCACTCCGACTGCAACAACACGCTGTATACTGCTTTGATTTGCTGTGACTTCAGATGCTGCACATGGAGAAGCCCTATAGAAACACCTGCACACACAACGACAGGTGCTGCTTTTCATCCAAGATTGGAGAAGCTACTGTAGGGAGTCAACTGCTTTGTAAAAACGGGGCTATGTGTATGATCGCTGTGATGCACAGCATTCTGTTCAAGTGGCATAATTAATTCCCTGCCTCTTTGACTGTTTACAGCCATCCTGACTGACTGCATGGTGGCAGCACAGTGCAAACTGAGGGAGGGAGAGCAATCCTTTTTTTTTTACACTGTTTTGCCTTTAGCATGCCCTTGTCCTACTTTGTTGAAAATGTAAAACTGTGACATCAAACTGTTACAATATAGAAAAAGGGCAAAAACTAAAGAGCAACCAGAATATCAGAGAACACACACTCTTTCTCAACTCTAAACCTAAAATAACAGTAAAGAATACAATCCCTGACAGACCTGTGTGATAAACTTCAAAAGGCACAACAGTATAGTTGATGTAAAACCTTTGTTGTGGTTAATGAGTTACATTAACATATGTCTACCTGCCCACCGGCTGGGCCACATCCTGCTCAGTAACATGCTCACTTCTGTAGACAAAATGAAGTGACAGAGATAGAAGCAAAACAAGAGCTATCGTTTGTGTTGCTGTTGACCTCTGGCGAACAGTGACTGTACGAATCACTTTAAGTATGATGCTGAACTCAAAAACCTGACAAACATGAGATTCATGTACATGTTAACTAGTTGGTCATGTTCACTAGCCAGGTTAGCAGTTTTTCCCTCTGTGTAACAAAGATAAACTAACCACACTCTGACAGGCAGCAGCTGTACAAGAGCTTCAAGTACAGACATGAGAACGATGATGATTCTCTCATCATCTTTGTCTTGAAAACAAACATTTAAAAGTTAAAATGAACACAGACAGCTTGTTTGTCATATCACTAGACTCTAGACTCTGATGATGATGTTTACCTTGGGGTATGGGTATTGCTTTCCTCTGGGGTATGCCATGCCGGTGAAGCGAGGTAAAGCCATGTTGGGCACCAGACTGTCGTTGAGGACCAGGAATGCCAGCCTCTCTCCATCAGGTGACCACCAGTGAGCCACATGGGTCTGAAGGATCTCCTCTGTAGAGACCGAGACTCAGAATGAGCCACACTGAGCTGCTGGTCTGTGTTTTAATTTGTTAATGATATTATATTAACAAATTCAAATGGTGATAACACTGACAGAAATATGTGCGAATTGCTCAAGTAGTGATTCCTTGTAGAAATGTTCAGCCTTTAGTTATATCATGTACAGATGTCTAGTTAGGAGAGACAAACAGACGCTCCTGATGACCATACACGCTGCCATATTTTGCAGTGGCCTCTCTTGAGTGGAGTCCCTGCTGATGTCTGCTGCACCTATTACCTACCCAATGCCTGCAAGTGAGGCAATTAGAGGATGTCTTTAAATAGCAGTGTCTACTGAGAGTCTGCAGGTGAAGCTTCTGGGGTACATCTCTAAAATGTAGCATCTGTTAAAAGTGTGCTTTGGGGGCATTCAGGTAACATCTGTAAGTAGTAGTTTCTTAGTTTCTTCAGCAGTTTTTTCAACTGATTTCACTGCATGTGCCTGCCATTGATCTTGTACATGACACACTTATCAGTTGATGTTGATCTGTGTTGCTATGGAAGGGTTAGGTAATATATGGCACTCTGGATATATCCTTATCATCATTTTATACACAATACAGTCCTCTGTGATCCTTTAAGGTCAAACACAAAGTTGCTCTTCAAGTCCAAACACACTCAAGTGGAAAAAAGCTGCTCTAACAAAAGAGGAATTATACTCTAATTCGGGGTCAGCCATCACTGACTGTTAAATTATTATACTTGACAAAGTTAATTAATAACAAAAAGGAGAACACAGAAGACAAAACTGCGGTGAGGATATTGCGGTGGCTTGTCTTTTTTAGATTTAAAGAAGATTTACATAATCTTCTTCCTCCAGAGAGATGGGCCTAAGTGTATGCAGTGTGTGTTCTTCTTAAGCACATAAAACGCCTTCACCCAGTGGGACATCTAGATTGGTACTAGAACAAACATGAATATTTAATCACTATCTTTTCTAAGGTAATGCTTCCAAACACAGGCATTTTCCCTTTAATGAGACAGTGTGTTAACACTTTGAAAATTAGGTTAGATATTATCATTATTTGTACCTCAGCAGTGTTTAAAATCCACTGCAGCAAAACTGTTTCTCAATAAGTCATTATTTGTTTGTCTCCATTTCTCCAAGCAACCTCCAGGAACAGGTGTAGTGCAGGCTTTGGCTGATTGTTAAGTACCTTCATAGAGCCAGTCAGCTATTCCATTGAAGATGACCCCTTCCTTCCCTGAGGACGTTAACCTGAGGGAGTTACTCTTGACATCAGACTGGTAGTAGATGTTGTTTTCAAATATGTAGATCTGTAGAGACAAAGCACACACAGTCACAGCACAAATCTTGTGGGTTTAGAGCACAGAAATTCTGTCACAAAGATACATGTGTACATGTTTTTAAACATGAGTCAGATCTCTCTCTCTCTCTCTCTCTCTCTCTCTCTCTCTCTCTCTCTCTCTCTCTCTACATATATATATATACAAAAATAGCTCATACGAGTTTAATGTAAGAGCTGATATCTGGCCATTTCCCATGGTTTTCTTGATAATAACCAAAATCACTGAAGTTCTTACATCAATAGCTTTGGCACTGTACTGTCAAAACCAGTGCTTTTAGGCTTTCCATGTTTTCTTTTCTGTCTGTTAGTCACATGATACACACAGGAGTTAGTACTTGACTGCATAACCACTGCATTAAAATGAACAAGAAACTGAAGAAAACAAGGGTGGTCTAATCATTTTTTCTATGACTGTATATATAGAGAGAGTACTTCCTGATGGTAGTGCTACCTAAATTTACTTTGAAGCTTTTCTGGTTGAAATTTAAAACTTGTCCATGAAAATGTTTCACTTTATGTGGAAGCTTAGTGAATCAGGCCCTGTATGTACAGATCTATGTATATTTCCCTGTAGAAGAAATGTTTTGAAATGTGTTGAACTTATCTGACACATAAAACAAATACCAGAGTCTCTCAAAACCACACAGCCTGTCTCAGATGGAAACTAAAATGTCTGTCTTCTGGCTTTTAAAGGAGCCAGAAATATGTGGCCTTATGCGATCTTGAATAAAAATTCATTAGCGTAGCCTCTCTCTCTGCACTGACTCAACCTCACAGTCAGCAGGGCCTTCTGCTGTCTCACTGGAAGGCATCAAGATATCATCAGTCCAGAGGACACTGTGTGGCTGTGCTAAAAGGTTCAGAGAAACCACAATTTAACAGCAAACTCACTACAAAATATACACATCGTGCAGAAAGAAAGTCCTCTAAATTGTAGAGATTGTAGGTTTTATTCTCCTCAGGTTTGATTAAATTATAGAAACTGGGAATGTTTGGAGGCCTCCGTATTGGAAATAGGACATTTTAGAGAGCATCAACCTAAGATGTATATGACATGGATTCTTGAAGTTGTAAAAAAGCTTGTTAGTATATGATATTACTTCATTATTTCTAATGTATATTGAATGTTTGAGAGTAACAGCAGCAAAGTGGAAATGACAGAAGAAACAGTAAAATACCAGTATTAAAATAGATAACATAATGATAAAATGCATACCATTCAAAAAAAAAAATGCTGCAGGTACTGTAAGTGATCTTGCACACAGCATGTGTAGCAGCTTACTTAAAAACGTGCTTTGCAAAACATAAATATATATTTGGTGGTCTGACAGATATTTTTTCACAGCTGCATATGAATTTCTGAATGAACATCTGCTGAAGTGAATGTAGAAATCTGAGAGCTTTCACCATCAACGTATCTTACAGTTGAAATACAGAGGTTGGAGTGTCTCTTATGAATGTCATCAATCAGATGAAACGAGTAGAATCACAACAACTATCAGTATAATATAGCCCAAAGCCAGTTGTTTCCAGTGCCATTTTATTCAGTGCCTGCTCAAGAGGAGTATATAGTCCATGTCTTGGGAGGCGACTGTATCACCAAGTTGGTTTATTCCCATTTAGTGCATTTCTAGCACCACAGCCTATACATAAAATTCACATCCACCAAAAACTTACTGGAGTGCACACAAACTTGGATGCAATATTATAATAATATTATCAGCTTGAAGATTTGTGTATGTGGACAGTTAGTTGACTGGGAGTGGTGGGTGAAATGTGGTAATTCGTACACAAAGCCATCAGAAGCGAAGATCAAAGAAGAGCTCTTAAACAGGGCTTTTGTAATATCAGCAAGATATTTTTTGCCTGCAATTATTTATGCTTTAGTAAATCATCTTTTAGCAGTTCTTGTTTAACCCCAAACAGACAGACAGCTGTGACTAGATTCATTTGATACAGGAGAAAACTTAATGTGATTACTCTCGAGTTGTGAACCATCTATTTATTATGATTTCGAAAGATATTTAAGGATGTTTATTTGCAGTGAACATCAGAGACTGTGATATCCTTGTTATTTCCACTGACTGAAATCAATGGGCGGATCATGTGTGTGTGTGTGATGTAGTTATGACTCCCAGCAGGTGTAAAGTGTTTCACTCTCTCTGTCTGCCCATTTAACTCTCCTCTAAACACTAGGATTCATTTGGCTTCATCTTGCTGAGTGTCCATGTCTATTGCAGACCACATGGTGTATATTCCTGATAGCTAAAATGCCGTGGTAATAATAGTCCAATTACCTTCTGATGAAAGCTTACTGCAAATACGGGTGGATTAAAGAGAGAAGAGCAGTCAAATAAAATTAGGCCTAATAATATATACTTCAGCCAGAAATATTTTTGCACAGATCACATATGATCAAAGCAGATCAAACATGGTTAAAACTGCAGCATAATTAGAGAGGTGTGAAAGGGGAACAGTCATCATTAGATTTATAATCTATATGTAACTTCCTGGCATCTTCCCAGAGAAAATTAACAAATTCCCCCAGAATCCCCATGCTCACTTAGAGCCTCACACATCGCTCTTTCCAAAGATGCTCTTTTGGCTAATGATGCTGCGTGTGCCACTCGAGAGCTAAAAAGCCTTCACATCTGTCTAGCTCTCTTATCACCATAATGACTTCCTAATGGAGTCCTGTTTGATTTATGCTTAAATATTCCACATTAAAATTAGCAAATATGGAGAAAGCAGTTTTTCCCGACTTCAGCCTTTCTAGCTCTCAACAATAAAGGAAGCCTCCTTTATGTGTCAAATGTTGATAAAGGAAGTGAACATCAACAGTAGTGCTGATTATTCTGGCAGTAAAACCACACAAAGAAGTGAACGTTTGTATAAAGGTTCAGCACACATGCACTGAAAGCAGAAGGGACAAAAAGCCAACTGTAAGCGTATGAAGAGTGCCGAGACTCTTTGTATCTCTCTTACTGTCCTCCACACACCTGCAGCTCAAGGTAAAGTCTCATTTTGTTGGCTATGCATTGAGAGAGCCAGAAAAATATAGGCTTTTATGTTTCTAGAAATTCTGAACGAGGTTTTGTTGAACAACAGACAAAGGTTGTCAGCGAAGGCTGTCAATGATAAGTTCTAATTCTTTAATAAGAGTTACACAAACAACCAATTGTATAAATCAGAAAGCACGTCTTTATTTTTTTATTATTCTTTTTTTTTTGTCCCTGAAATCCAGTAAAGCTACACAGGTGTAGTGAGGTGGTGTTAAAGGTTGAGTTGAGGTTATGAAGTGTTTTATTCACTGAGTTCTCACCAGCTGTTGGCCCTGCACCCCCCATGCAGCATACTGCAGCACTGAGTTCACCACCTCAGGAGGGTCCAGCTCCCAAACCTCACTGCAAGAAAAGACAATGATATCATTACTAGATACATACATCACTGCATGCATACACACTTTGTGTACTATATATACACAAATGCCATGGTATTAGCTACCTAGGGAGTAAATTAGTAAATCTCATCAGTCAGTAAGCCTCAGCATCAGCGTGCAGCATGCTTGAAGCAAGATCTATCAAGGCTGGTGATTGGCTGCTTATTTATATGTACACAATTGAGTGAGTGAAAAGAATAAGCCTAAAATAAAGTAAAAAAAAAAAAAAGGTGCACAGTAACTTTCTTTGGGATAAAAAAAGACAATGAGAATCTATATCATAGTCAAGATATCAGTATCAATACTGGACACATTGAGTATTGAATTAAATATTTCTCAACAACAGCAGTTACTTTTACATTAATAAAGGCTACAGGCACCAAAATATTCATACTGAAATGAAGTGCGGTGCGGTTACTGTGCATAGTGAGAGGAAAAACAAGTTGTTTTAAGACTATGTGTCAGCGTTTCTTGGTTCAACTGACAATGAGCTGAAAATTCAAATGAGCACAAGTTGAAAGCAGACCTAGTCTGATAACTAGGAGAAAAAGAAAATGACAGAGTGGTGATCCCATATAGTAGACCATCTGATGAATGAATCACAGAACATCACGGAATAATACTCATGTCTGAAAAGGCAAGAATCCTGTCAGCTGAAAAAAGTTTTGGGCACCCTGCTGGTCACCATGACTGATGGAGAGACAGGATATCTGCAGCACATCCAGAGATCCAGTCTGAAGCAGCAGGACCCAACAGACTATAAAATGATCTGCTGATAGTCTCTCACTGTTAACCTCATTAACACAGACTTCTACAGTCATGGAAAAAATGATTAGACCACCCTTGTTTCTTCAGTTTCTTGTTCATTTTAATGCCTGGTACAACTCAAGGTACATTTGTTTGGACAATATAATGATAACAACAAAAACAGCTCATAAGAGTTTAATGTAAGAGCTGATATCTGGCCATTTTCCATGGTTGTCTTGATAATAACCAAAATCACTGAAGTTCTTACATCAATAGCTTTGGCACTGTACTGTCAAAACCAGTGCTTTTAGGCTTTCCATGTTTTCTTTTCTGTCTGTTAGTCACATGATACACACAGGAGTTAGTACTTGACTGCATAACTATTGCATTACAATGAACAAGAAACTGAAAAAAACAAGGGTGGTCTAATCATTTTTTCCATGACTGTATAATGGTAGTAAAATTTCATCATCAGCTCATCAGTTGTCAGGTAAAGCCCCACTGACCTTCCTATAATGAGGAAAATTAAAATACAATAGAGATACAGAAAGGCAAATGTTTAAACAAAAATATCTTTCCACAAATCTGTTAAACACATGGTTGGCCATTGTGTGTTAAAAATCCTAACTACTACTGTACTAGGTGCTTTCTGCATGCTGAACACTGCCTTCTGTCTGGTAGCCTGGTCTTAACCAGTCTCTTGCAGTTCATTTTATTTGTGTAAAGAGACTGGCCACTCTCCACTGAGAAACATTTACTCCTGCTTTACTGGGAGGTGATCGTGACATACGTCATGCACTGGAACACAGTGAAGCTGCTGCACGCTGTAAACAACGACCCTCCCCTACTGCAGAGAGCAACGCAAGTGTCTGCTAGATGTCCGTGAAAACTGAGCAAAGGGCGTAGGTCTGGTTTATGATGTAAATATTTGCACATACAATTTTCACACAAAACAGATATGATGCATTCTGCACCGACTGGCCGCAGCTCTGCAGCCTCATTAAAGTTCAGGACAGCAGATTAAATGTCACCTCCTAGAGGTGGTGACATAACTAACTGGATACTTACTCCTCACACAGTGAAGACTGTGATCTTAGTGAAGAACAGATTGTATCTGAAAGGTACAGTGGTTTATCTCTGTAAATCTAAATGATGTTTTCTCATGTTCCTGTTGTGAAAGAGGTGACATTGTCATCCCATTAAAAAACAGGCCTATAGGTTTCCTTGGCAGCAGGTTAGTATGATAAATCGTTGCTTGTAACCCTGACAACAAAGAAGTCTTATTGTAACCAAGACTACATTTTTTTCCCAACTCGCTCCCTCCCCCCCACTCACTACTCGGGGGGGTCAGTGTAGAGGGGTTTATAATGAGCTCATTGACAAAATGAAAAAACACTTTCAGGTAATTTTCTCTACGTCGTTTTCTTTCAGTGTGAAGTCAATGCATGATGGTATACACTGCTTTGTTAGAGTCCATCACTTGTACACCAGGCCTACTTTTCATAATGTATTGTGCAATACAGAATGTCAAACTCACTGCATAGTGGATTATAATGTTGAGTAGTTCCAGACAAAGTACTAACAAAACCATGGATGGTCTAAAGGTTCAGCTAGTCATGGTGGCTAAGTCAGTGTACTCATGTTTATCATTGTACTGTGATAACTGGGGCCCATTGAGCTGTGTGTGGCCTTAGGGACTTTAAGTTTGAGTGGTTGAAGAGACAGTGATGCCGGCCTGACTGTCTTTAATATCAAACTGCAGCAGCCATGACACGTAGCTGTGCCTTTAACCACTGCTGCTTAAAGCCTCTTCAGTTTCAGGAGACAGTCCCATGGGCCACATCACAGCATTGGAACAAACATGGTTGTTCAGGTAGGAGGACGTGTTGAAGGCATTTGGTTGTGGCACTCCCCCCCTTCTGGATCCATACTGATCTGAAATCCTGTCCAGCCAACTACCCAGAGACAACATCTTACCTAGTCTAAGTTCACTATCTGTGTTTTTGGTGCTTCTAGTCCCTTATGTGCTTTTTGACTCTGGTAAAGACACAGCAGTGTTGAAACATTGATCCTTTTGCACTGTAAAAGGCTGTAAATCAATTAAGCATAATCACAGTTCTCCTCCAAGGTTCAATCAGCTCCAAACTGCTGGAAGATGTGTGGGGAACTAAGACCTCTGCCTTTAAATATAAATAACATCCAGCCTGTGTGTGGACATGAAGTGCTCTCAAGCTGTGGCCTGTGTGTCAACACAAACAGAGACACACCCGCCTTCTCTTTCACCTATGTCACAACATGTAACTTGATAATAAAACACCACCTTTGCCACACTCTTTTTTTAGGAATGAGTTTTGTTCACTTATGTCAGGAGTATTCACCACACAGCTTGTTTCACAGCCACTCCTGAGGAAGACATAAATACTCACCGTGTGTGGATGTTGTAGATGCTGTAGGAGGCCATGTAGGAGTGACGGTAAACCTGCGATGAAATAAAGACAGAGAGAGAGAGAGAGAGAGAGAGATTAAAAGATGACTGTCTGAAACAGTAACGAGAGGAGCGGCAGAGCCACAGATAATGACATCATGACAAAAAGTGAGCAGGAGGAAAGCATCAAACAAAGCAGACTGCTGGCTGCTCTCTGTGATAGAATCTGTAGACAATGCAATTTGCATGGGTGACAGCTGTAGGACGAGACATTTTAATTCCATCTGAGAAACCCATCATCGTCTAGTGCCTCTGTGCCCAAAGCTCGGGAGAGACGGAGACAGACAGAGAGAGAGAGAGCGAGAGCGAGAGGGATTCAGAGTGACAGAGGGGTGCATGTAAAGCTGTCTGCACCCCCCTCCCCCCACAACCCCTGGAGAAGCTGTGCCTGACATGATAATAGACCTCTGACCGTGGCGGGTGATCAGGCACAGGGATGGGCGATATTTTTGCATTCCATCATGGAGATGACACTTATGTATTCAGCTCTGACGCCAAGCAGAGGAATCTATTACAACAAGCTCCTCTGACTGCACAGCTCACCACTGCTAATACAAAGACATAGACACACCTGATTAATTTCTATTTATACTTTGTCCATCATGGAAATTAAAGTTAAATTAAATTGGTGCTTCAACAGGGCAGCATGATGGTGCAGTGGTTAGCACCCTCCGCTCTTGGCAAGAAGTTTCTGGGTTACATTCCTGGGCTTGGGGCCTTGTGTTCTCCCTGTGTCTGTGTGAGTTCTCTTTTGGTTCTCCATCTTCCTCCCACAGTCCACCACAGTCCAAAGACATGCACACTAGGATGACTGGTGGCTCTAAATTGCCCATAGGTGTGACTGTGAGTGTGTGAGTGTGTGTCAGCCCTGTGATAGACTGGTGACCTGTCCGGGGTGTCAGCGGGGACTGGCTCCAGCTCCCCCGTGACCCTGGATATATAGACAGTGTAAACAATGGATGAATGCAGTTTTAGGTAACTGTATCTGCAGGGGTAGATAATCATTTTGTGGCCCGTTCATGATGACATGATGCTGACATGTTTTGGAGAGAACAACCATTAGACTGAGAATCAACAATCAGTTTAAATCAACAAGATCTATTCACTTGGAAATTGTGCTAACTGTAGGCTGACTGTACTTAATCATTTGCAGAGATGTACTGAGACATTTGCAATTTGATTAAATGAATGACAAATTAAATTCTGTTGTGAACAGTTGCCAAGTGGTTTGGAGGTTTGTCCATTGTGTTTTGAGAATGTAATTTCTGTTTCAAGAAATGAGCCAAACCAATGGAGAAAAACTGTAACCTAAGGCTGACTACAATAAAAAGATGGATGGATGGATGGATGGATGGATGGATGGATGGATGGATGGATGGATGGATAGATAGATAGATAGATAGATAGATAGATAGATAGATAGATAGATAGATAGATAGATAGATAGATAGA
>OMNW01009309.1:15201-28061 GCA_900303245.1 Selene dorsalis
TTTCAAGAAATGAGCCAAACCAATGGAGAAAAACTGTAACCTAAGGCTGACTACAATAAAAAGATGGATGGATGGATGGATGGATGGATGGATGGATGGATGGATGGATAGACAGATAGATAGATAGATAGATAGATAGATAGATAGATAGATAGATTTATCTATCAGAGCACTCACAGTGATAAACCCAGAACCAACTCAGATCCACTCAGATGTAATGAGGCCATAGAGAGGTAGAGGAGCCCACCAAGGAGAAAAAGAGAAAACAGCCCAGAGAATCGGGGATATCAGTGCCTTTTCATTTTTATCAAGGATGTTATAGTGAGAGGTATTATACACCCCATCGGCACAAATGAGAGCTTTGAGTGCTCCCTGGTACACCTCGAGGAGGCTGTGCTCTACATCATCTTGGATGGTGTTGTCCGAGATGGAGTTCATTTTGGACCATTCCTTCAGGCTGTCCGTCCCCACAGAGGATAACCCTTTTATTTTATTTTATTTTTTCCATTTTTCTCTGTACAAGTGTGTTATGCCTTCTGGCATGTTTGCTTCCCACCACACAATGGCGAGAACATGACTTGACTTCCTCAATAAACTGGACTTGGTTATGGCTTTCTGTCTCACAGAGCTTATTAAATGTCTGATCAAGGATATTCTCCACTGTTAGACACACTGTAAAGAACAGGTCAGATGACAAACCGATCCTATTCCCTTTGATCCTGTTATTATTGATTATATTCATGTTTTTTTCTGTGGTCATTGTTTGAGAAACAGTTGGCTACTATTGTAATAAATTGTAACATATTATAACATAAGTTCGTACTGTACTTCTTATATACGTGGAATTATGTTGAATTGTGCGTTTTACTTGAATCATTATCACGGGTTAGGGTTAGATTTCGTGATGTCATTCTCTCGTAAAGCCAGGACGAGGATGTAGTTGTCAATTTGGACAGAAGCAGCTCACAAAGAGGGGGTAAGTAAATAAGCCACAGTTGTTGTTTCTAGCAGTGTGATATCACTGTGATAAAACTTGTTTTCCAGCCAACTTGTACGGGCATACAGGGTAGCTCTGCAGGGGTTAAGACTCAGGCCAAGGTGGGTCAGGGCTGCAGAGTTTAATGGTTTTGCAACTGCAACAGAATACATGGATTTCTCCCAGAGTAGGAATCTGTGAGCCGGTGATCCATCTGTGCTGCTTTAATGGGCCTTCTTGCTCTCAGAGGTGAAGCCAGGGTACTATGTAGTGATGGTCTTGGATGGTAATGGACTCAATGGTGCATCTACTACAGGTCACTGTCATCCACAAACTTGGGGCACACAGTGTTCAGTACTGTTGGGACTGACTGATGCTTTCACATGCACAGTGTTTGTAGTTTGTTGGTGACATGTCCTGGATCCAAAATTGTTGGTTTATGTAATACCACATATTCTTCCTGCCTCCGCCCACAATGCCTCCTGATCTGGATAGTAATCCAGGGAGGCACTGATGTGTGGAGCAGCTTGATGGGAATGGTGGACAGTGGAGGTGAAATATATCCAGCACTGACTGCAGACCGCTGTGTGAGCTAGTCCAGACTGAATAAAGTGGCTTACTCTAATATAAATAAAATTATGATGAGTATGTGTGGGTATGAGGAGGATGAGTATGGACGATACTGGACGATCATGTTAAAGAAGCAGGCCATTCTGACCCTCAACTATAAACCGGATCTTGGTTATAAGTGGCTAAAATGAGTTTCCTCTGCAGGGTGGTTGATTTTAGTCTTAGAGGTACGGTGAGGAGCTTGGGCATCTGGAGGGAGCTGCTGCTGCTGCTGCTCCTTCTTGGTAAAAGGTGTCAGCTGAGGTGGTTGAGGCCTCTGGGCTAATCTGGTAGTGATGCCACCTGTCTACATTCTATTGGAAGCTTTCCAGGCACGTGTGACTAGCAGAAGGTCTCCTAGGAGACCCAAAACATGCTGAGGAGATTATATATCTCATCTGGCTGCAAAACAATAGAGGAAAGAGGTTGGTGGAAACCCAAAGAGGACTGCAGGAGCCTGCATCTTGGACTTATATTTGCCAAGTGAAAAACCTAAGCATTCAACTTCTGCTCTTTGCCTGCAGAATGTGTAAACAAGCCACTTAACCACATCATTTTAAAAGGCCATAACCTGTCACAGCTGTGTTGACTACTGCTGTACTAACAAGGTGCTAAAAAAATCAGCCACTGCAAGTATAAGTGTTATAAGGATAACTACAGTAGACTGCCTCTCCCATAAAGGTGAAGTATTTACCTGGTTTATGTCGCAGAGAATGGAATCTAACCTCAGCAGGGATCACAGGGAAGGTCTATTACTGTCATTTTCTCCAAATTGGATTCAAAGAAACAAAACAGCTAATGAGTCTTACGGCAGTTATAAAGACATTTTACAAAGACAACAGTGAGGCTTTGGATTCCATCCTAAGCACCCATGCACAGCCTATTGCAATAAGGTGGGACATCAATAACACAATAGTCTTGTTCATACTGGAAGTGAATTACTTTTTAGAGAGTAGAAGAGTTTTCACTCATATTGACTTTATGCAGAATGTGCACATACTGAATGTACTGCAGTTGACACAAGGATTGGGCACACTCAATATAAATCTGAAGGCATTTTAACAAATATGTCTCGGTCTCTTGGAGAGAACTGTACACGCCTGGGAGTAAAAGCTGGTTCCCCAAAGTGCTCCTGATGCATTTCTCAAACTCTGACATGCTGAAACTTCCTAATTTTTTCTGTCATGAAATATAGAGAAACCCTGCACACGCCCCACTGAGCCCTCAAAATGAACTTCCCAGCACGTTCCATTAAATTAGGCACAGAGTTGACATTGGTACAGTGACCTTTGTCGCAGGCTTGACGATGAATATAATATCCAAAACTAAAAGCATGAGAGCAATACAAAACATATATATGTTAATATTACAAGGTTGATCTTTAGATGCAATATGTTGACAAAGCTCTCTGTTTTACAGCAATTTATCAAATCCAAATACTTTAAAATCATTTTATAGAACATGATCATTAATATATTTCAACATTTACCTGCTAAGTTTAAATACCTAAAAAATCAAATCACTATTTGATAAAGGTGATTAAATGAAGCCTAGACAACCATATACTTAAGGTCACTCCTTTCGGATTATGGGATTAATATGTGACTTCTTCCACTGATTCACATATTGTTGTAGTATTTCAGTCATGTTTACAACTGAAAAAATGTCTTGACTGGATATCAAGACCTTCTTTCAGTTGTCTCTGAATTGTCTCAGTCACACTGCAGCTAGGATAATAGCATATTATGATTCCCCACATTTCCTTGATTACTTAGAACTTGAATAGCTGAACGAAGTGATTGTGTGTTAGCACTGCTTTGTCTCTACGGAAAAAAAAAAGAGGTTAGGTTCCTTTTTTGCTCCAACAACACTGACATGGTACTTCTCATGCTGCGATGAGTCGACAAGACTCAGTGTGTCAGACAGGTGACATCCCTGGGCCTTGTGGGAAACAGCACAAGATCTGAGAATGGTATGGAACAAAAAGCTTTTACCTCGACTATGATATAGCAGGTACACACCCAGAAGTCACCACCGCACAACAGATGAGTACAACCTCATAAAAATAAAAGAAGAATGTGTGTGACACTCTGAGCATCTTGTGGGGGTCACCACAGAAGAAGTGTAACTGAGTCTCCTCCTCTCAGCTCACTTATAAACCAAGACAAATAGATAGGCATGTGCGAGCAGCTCCCTGGATGAATCTGTACAGCACTAAAATTGTCAGCCAAATGGATACCAAACAACCATAAAGCCCTAGACCTTAAGATATGTGCTGTCAATACGGTACAGCATCCTGAAACTATGTGATTGTCATGGCAACCGAGCCTCTAGCTCCACTTACAAGTATGAGGCTTTGGTTATTGAACTTTTGCAACTTCATGTCTGTGATGCTGCACTTACTTCCCATGCTCAGAAACACAGAGGCAAATTCCACATCTCAGAGATCAAAAAGTGCCATCTCCTTTGACTGATGAGCCATGCTCAAAATGTAGTTAGATCAAAACACACAAAGACAATTTAACAACTTTCAACAGCAGATTTCCATGTGTAGCTTGATTTTAAAGCAGGTCCAGATTCTATATTATTACTGTGAAAATATCAAAGCCTCAGTCACACAGCCTGTGTTCAGAAACTGAGTCTCCAGCTCTGTGATGTGCCCCAGGCTCTGCCCACCTGGACCCATCATCCAGCCTTTGAAGGGTTTCCACCTGCAGTTTGATAAATCTCCAGTCAATCAGTCAGAAAACAATCAGTCAGCTCACCAGCCTGTTACTAGTCGCTAGTTGCTGTGTAAAGCCCTTTGAGACGAACTGCTTGTAAAAATGGGCTATACAAATAAAATTGCCTTGCCTTGCCTTGCCTAGTCCAGAGAGATGTAAATGACATTAAGACTTTGAGACATTGAGATTAAAACCAGAAATATATCTTCTTATGGATAAACACTGAGGGGGGTCAGGGGACAAGATGGACACAGACTGCCCTCCTCTCAATGTGGTGTGACCAATGACAGTCAGAACCAATCAGCCGTGAGTAGCTGCCATCAGACTCTCAGCTTCTCTTCAGGACTGACAAGGAGCTGTGCAGCACATTCATGGCCCTTTGAGAGAGTAACAGCATGGACCCATGTTTTGTTGCTATAAGAAGGTTCTGTGGTGTGTATGCCTGTGGGAGCACCACACAACCAGCACATAACCAAAGCCATGCTGTTAAAATGACTGCTCTTTAAAAATAGTGTGGAGTTCCTCCTTCACTTTGACTTACTGCTCTCAAGATTACATTTTTTTTTATTGAGAACCAATTGAATAAATGGACTGCACTTATAGAGAACTTTCCTAGTCTCAGAGACCACTCAAAGCTGGATTCTCACGTTCACTCACTCACATCCATACATCCCACCCATGTACACACTGATGGAGCCACCAAGGGCAGAGTGGGGTTCAGCATTCAGCCCACTGAAGGACACCTTGACACGTGGACTGGAGGATGCAGCCAACATCCTGAGTCATAATCACATGCAATTACAACAATGTTAAAATTTACTGCAAAATACTAAAAATGAAAAATGTGAAATGTCTATTTAAACTACTTGACAGTTCATGTTGCTGCACAGATGCAAAATCCCTTAAATCCCCCATATTCACATAAAGCAGCCGTGCTTGTTGATTTGCACCACTGCCTGCAACGGCTTCATAGAACCAGAGATATTAAAGAGATAGATAGTGAACATGAATAATCTCTGACAGATACATTTCTATCATTTCATGGTATATTTTGCCTTCATTCTGTGGCTCAGTGAGCAGCTCTATCAGATCTGGATGGCAGATGATTTTTGATTGAAGAGCTTCCGGAATGGAAAGCCAGTGTTTCTGATTTTGAATTCCCTCTGAGTGTCCTCCCTGTGTTCATATGTTCCTGATATATGATCCTTCATGTACTTTATATGGTCAGAGTACAATACAACATGTATGTATCTAGAGGCTTTTAGTGACACAGTTAAGACGACTGCTGTGGCGCTTTAATGACAAAATCACAAAGCTGCACTGTTTTATTTTGCCGACAAGATTGGAGAAATGTCGATATATAACAGATGCTATCAACACTCCCTGTGGCAGCCGCTATTCACACAGCCTCATTTGAAATGTATTTACACTCAAACAGAATACAGATGGGCTTTTTAAGGATTCAAGTGTCGTTTTCCTGCTATAGAATTATGCATCAGAGGGAAATTCACTTCGTTTTCTTAAATACCAGGTGGGCTCAACTAAGACTGCAGAGGTAGTTTGTCTCGTTTTCTCACCAATTAGCTTGTTTTGTTCTTTCATCAACGTTTCAGGTTCAAACTGGGACACAGAAAATATGAACTCAAATCATATAAAAGTGTAATAAATGAGTTTTAAGACGATTCCATCAGTATTATTCTGCACTCGTTAAGGGAAAATAGCTTTTCAACTTTTGTGCTGACTGAAATTGGCAGAATTCTGACTCCTGTGAAGAAGAAAACAACAAAACAGAACAAATGCAAGCATTGCAACCCATTTATGCCTCGACATGCAAACAATGGTGGTTGTCACTCGGGATCATTCAGCTTCAAACTTCAAACCCACACGTCTGCGCCTGCATGGCTTCAAGCTAATAAGCTATTTATTTCTTCTTCAGCAGGATAGGAACAGAAAAGATGCAGATTAAGAGAGGAACAGAGCATGTAGCAAAAGTCTCCAACCAGACTTGAATGCAGCAACATATCATGGAAGCCATGCTGGACGTCATAGGACGACAGCAATAAGGGGGAAAAAACATCACACGGCCACTCTGATTTTCTTCTGACAGAGCATTACAAGATGTCTGCGAGCTGAGCAGCACACGTCTGTTGTCATCGGTAACAAACAGGAATCCCAGAGATGATGGGTGTTTATCAGGTTTAATGACTCCCAGATACAGATGTGGTCAGTATGTAATCCTACAGAGAGGTGAAACTATAGCTCAAACAAAAGCCTCTTTTCTTTACATCAGATGACATCGTGTGAATTTCAGCTACAAAGATTGCAGTATACAACAACTTATCAGTTCAAAGCCTGCACAGGATCAAAGCCTATGATTAGGTGGAGACTCATTTACTCATTTTAAAGCAAATCCAGGTCCTCTTTGTTATTCTTTCCATCATTCATTACAGGTTATGATTAACTGCAAGCACAGACTTCATGGTACAATTCATAGATCAAAGCCTGGGATTACAACAAACCCACATTAAAGCAGTGCTGCAGGTCAAAAAAGAGAAACTTTGTTTTTTTCTAAAAAAGAAAAAAAAGAAAAAAAAAGACTCATGGACAAAAATTGCACAAAAAATGCACACACTGCACAAAACACACAGCTTTGGATGCTGCATACAATCTTATTCCAAAGAGAGGAAATGACATGGAGACTCCCTGATACTGTTCAATCAGTATCAGGGATATGGTTAGGAAAACCTGTGATGTGCAATGCCACTGTTGTGATGAGTGTGTGTGTGTGTGTGTTTTTGTTGTTGTTTTTTTTTGCCCATTTTCAGATTCATGACAATGGAAATATAATGTATTTGTCATTGTTACTGTGCAATGTGAAGGTTTTGCCTAAATACAAACCTAATGATAAACATGCATGGTTGGCAGAGGTATAATACTTAAAATGAAGCACCAGTAAAATGTAATTTGGTGTAGGAGCTTTAACAGAGCACTGGAGTGAGGTGTAACAGAGGAAACAGACTAAATGTGCTGCAGCAAAGCAGGAGAAAAATGAACAGTGCTGTTGGAACTGAAAATGGAACTGAAATCAACTCTAATGCTGCGTTCAGAGTAGTGTTTGTAAGTTTTGCTGTTGCTACATAGCATCAAATTTCATTGTGTTCCTCACCAGAAAGCTGTCTCCAGAGGTGAAAACACACCAACCTCTACCACACTGTTACTCTACTGAAGTTAGCATGCTGACCAGCTAACCATGGCCCACTCCAGCCCTCCTCACTTTCCAATAGTGACTCATTGTGGCATCCAATCTGTGCTGAAGACATGGTGCTGCTCAGAGGATGTATTATAACTCTTGGATTAAAAAAAAACAAAACTAGCTGAAGCTGTGGTGTCAATCAATCCACCCTGATGCAGATTGGAGACTCTTGGCAAGACGCCACATTCAGCAGCAGAGAAAACTTAAAAATCATCCCAGATCAAGCTTACATTGAACACAGACAGGTTGGAGGAAGGAAGGAATCAGCTGCCTGTGGAAATTTCAGTGAGGGATCAAATGGTGCAAAAGACACTGTATTTCCGTCTATTACTCTAAAAGCACTGTTTCTAGGTAACAGAGTACAAATGGACCTTATTAATTTTTGTTTCCAATATATATTTGGGGGTTTAATTTGAATCATCATCAACTTACTTTATTTAAAATGTGAATGTTATCTTAATGAGTTGTTTTTATTTGTATTTTTATTTTTAATGTCTCATTGAGGTAACTACTTTTTTGGCCATTCCTCTTTTCTGTACCTCCTGGGTTTCCATGCTGTGTTGGATTGATGAAGGCAAGTTGTAAGCTGCTGCACTTTTTAATTGCTTTCTTTGTAGAAAGATCTGTTTCTGTTGTACCTTTTGGTGTATATCGTTTCATGTGAACCCTGATAACATTACATGGCTGTTTTATGTTGTTTGATGCATTACATTTGATAGATGTTTTTAATTCTGTGGCATTTGCACTACAGCAGGTTGTTGTGCCATGTAAAATGTAAAAAGGTTGCACTAGGGAGAAGAGCCGTGGCGCCTGCATATGTTTACCTTCCGCTAGTATCATCACAATGCCGCATTGTGCTGTGTTTGGTTGCAATTTCCAAAGATGGTTATGTGATTATATGATCACGATGTTTTGATTTAGACTACCTGTTGGTGACCCGGTTCCGATTTGGTAGGCAAGCACTGTCCCGGTCATGGAGGCTGACGAGGGCAGCCCATAATACATCCTGGTTAATGCACACCGCATCAAAGTTCTCGTGTGCTGTGATGGTGACTATGATGCTAATCTCTGAAATCATTTATATTGGAGTATGGCTAATCATACATCAATAGCTGGAACAGCTGATTTGGAAACTGGAGCTCTCGACAACACACGCTCTCCCGGTTGGTTGTCATGGAGATGCAGTTGTTACACTGACACCATCGATTTTGCCCCACTCTGGCCTCCTCATGTCTTTGATTTTCTTCATTTTGAGGCTCGGATTGAGTCGTATTTTGCGTGTTGTCACCCTCGCAAACTTTTCGTTCAGGTTCAAATTGAAATGGTTGGACAGACGATGTGTTTGTTGCTGTAAAGTCAGAAAAACAGGACCGGTGGAATAAGCTGGCAACCATTTGACGTCACTGCCAATAAAATGGCGACCTCCAGGTGAAACTATAATTTGAAATCTTATAAAAACAAAAACATCAAGAATGTATTCTGTATCACATGAATATGATACCAAGATTAAAATTATACAGCCTACAAGGCTTCCTTTTAAGTTCATACAGCCCATTAAATTATAGCATCAGGACCATTAGTGTGCAGTTGTTGGTCTTGCATCTTTGTCAGCTCTCACCAAACATTTCACAGCCAGGAGCCTTTTGTCCATCTCTTGTGTTGCTCTCAGGGAATGAAATGTTCAGCACATTTTTCCTTCATTAGTATCTCCAGCTCAGGCTTGGTTATAAATAAGATACATACTGTTGTCAGCTATTTTCATTGCTGTCAGCAGCATCTACACAGGCCAAACTGAAGCATTATAAATTACATAGGCAGCATGGAGTCTCTCCGCTCAACAGAGTCATCAGGGAACTCAATCAGCTGTGTACGTTCAGAGCATACTCTGATTTAATAAAGTGCACAGAGTCAGAGCTGTTTCACTTGGCTGTTGTAAAGCTCTTACCTCACAAACATTAATCATGATGGCCGTGATTTGGAAATGCAACACCTTCAAGTGTTGACATAATCCTACCCTCAAAGCCTGCTGGCGTTTCCCAGAATGCACTGGGAGAGAAGCAGGGAAAGATGCACCACAGGTAACTGACAGAAGGTAAGAAGGGTTCTCTGTGCATTTGTGTCCGTGTGTGTTAACTCCCAGGCACGTTCCTCTTGGATGGTACACCTCTGATATTGTGGTCTGGTTCATACAGCTTCAGGTCACAGAGATCTCAGACACAAGATGTTTATTCACATCGAACCAAAACCACTGACATTAACCAAAGTGCTTTCACTGCCTAAACCACAGACCGGACTGTGGAGGTGAACTCTGGTCTCTGGTGTGACTCTTGCAAATTACCATTAAAGACGAATTTCTTCCACAGGGTCACAGAAAAAGAAAAAATGTTTGTGTCTGCGTGCACAAATCATACTGAACTTAACCTACTGCTCTGAGCATGTGTTGTGTTCATCTGTGCTGTAGAGCCCTGGTGTGGTTGCTATTGTGGTCATAAACAACACTAATCAAAGCACATTAGTGAGTGTTCATTCATTACCATCAACACTCACACACTGTGATTTCTTTTCAGTCAGTGGTACAGTGTCTGTGTCCTCCCACATGAATTCACAGAAGTGTTTGGCCCCACGGCTCATTTTTGATAAAAGTGTTGTGGTGTTAAAACTGCATGCTGGGAAATAAATATAGATATAAATATAGATATGCATACACATGATTTGATTTGATTGATAAAACTCATTTGAAGCAGCTACAGTCGTGATTTTTATAATAACAAGAAGACAAACTGTCTGTGAGGGGTTGCTTGTAATAAGTGTTCACTCATCATTCTCATGGCAGTTTGGCAACTGTCTGAAAACTCATTGTACACTTTGAGCTCAAAAGCAAGCAGCAGACGCACGCAACACAGAGAGAGAGACTAACTGCTGAACACTGTGGAGCATCTATCTGCTAAAGACTCTGATACTCTCCTCAGGAGGTGGTGGAGACCAAACCAGAGGTTTAGGAGCACAAACACAGGACTGAATGAATACTGTGCTAAATAAAGCAACTGTTTGCTCCCAAATTCATCCTTTCAACACACATCATCCTCTTGTCTCTATTTTCACATGTGGCTCCAGGTAATGTGAGTACCCACAGCCCTCGCCCTCTCCTCATCTCCTGCATGTGATGTCATTCCTCATGGTGATGCCATTTAAAGTCTGCAATGCCTCGTAGGGCTTGGTGAGGCTCCACCATCCTGCTGCCAGGAATACACTGTGGAGCACCGAATGTGGATTAATGTGGGACTGAAAATAGTCCCCAAAAAGCACTCTATTCTCCTGCCTAAAGCAGTGTCCAGTGCCAGTGTAGTTTCTAAAAATGAAGGATAGTCAAACAGTATTGAGAAGAAACACATTATTGGTTTTGGCCTTTTTAAAGGATTTCTAGAAGAAAGTCTTATCCTCCTGATGCACTTTGCTTTTCTGTATCTATACTTAGTTTAATGCTGGACAAAAGCTAATACTGTAACATCACAAGACGCAGCCACAAAGCAGCTGTTGTGGTGTATCTCTCTGTCCCTGTTGTCTCCTCCTGACTGATGTGTTCCTACTGCCTGAGGCCTGACACCCTGATCTAGCCTCCTGTCTTCCAGATGACCCTCCATCACTTCAGCTTGCCAACAGGGGCGTGTCTATTTACTTTGGACAGGGACCATTAGTGTGGTAGCTCCAATCCTCCTGTTTCTGCCTGGTGACGGCCAAGCTTTTCCTGCACTGAATGTCATGTAATGATTTAAAATCATTTCAGAAGTCCACTATCTAAAATGACTACCATTGACGAACCTACAATATAAATAAAAAATCTGAAGTAAGGGAAATATGTGTACAGGCTGATCAAATAAGGCTGGTTTCTCTCTGTGTGGCAGTCTATGGAGATGTTGCGTGCCATATTCATTGTGTTATTAATTATTCATCACAAGTTTGGCAGGGCTCCAGAGAGACAAATGCACAGCAATGCATTTTTCATTATTCATGGGTCACTAAATCAACTCCTTAGCTTTTTACTTTTAGCCTTCAAAAATCCTGACAAGAAGTCAATTCAAGAAACAGACAAGTCTCAGATAAATGTAGTCTCACCAAGACAAGCTGCAAGGGCTCATTGTTGCATTTGATATTCTTCTATTTTTTCTCTTACACCTAAAATGGAGTAGTTCTCAAAATATCTTCCGCTGATGAACTAAGTGGTGTGAGGAGTGAGCTGTCACCACTTCGCTAGCCAGCTGCTGCTTAGGTAAAAAAGAATGAAGTGTGATAATACTTTTGAATAGAAGAAAAAAATGTGTCAATGGATTTTTTTAGAAACCAAACAGTCATTGATGGACTTCCATTATCAGTGGTGATAGTCTGGTGTATTTCAGTTTACAGAGATGGTGACACGAACTTCCTGAGGAAATGTAGAGAGACTGTCAGTTACAGCTGTAGAAGTCTATATCAAAAAAGGACAAATGATAATTTTAGTTTTATACTGTCATCCAGGCTCTGTGGTTTATCTTAATTAATTGTAAGACCCACTTAAGTAACATCACATAAATGTTGGTTGTTGTTTTGTTTTGTTGTTGTGATTTTTTTTTCTTTTCATTCTGCAGGATGCTTTCTATGGATGCTTTCTATCTGTGTGCATAAAGCCGCCATAATCTCATCTTCTTATGTATTAATATTAATTTGGGATTATACTTATAATTAGAGTTTGGACAAACTGAAACATCTTTAAACATAACCAGATTTTATCTCTATCTCTCAAAGCCTCAGTCCATAGAGAAATGCACACAGCCTGTATTCAGAAACTGAAGGTGTCTTAAAGACATGTCTGTGACATGCTTAGGTCAAAATACCCCAAGGATCAAACATCACAGCTCTTTTCATCTGCTCAGAACAGCCCTGTTCAGAACGGCTGGTTTCAGTGTCTGTCCCTTTAAAGGAGAAGTTCCATTTTTTGCAACCTGGACCTTATTTCTAGCATAAAATACGTTCATTTACTCACCTGAATAACTTTGGTGTAACTTGGAGTCCTTCAGACGATATTTAGATCCATTCACTATCCACATATATCCATATAATGGGAGTTGTTGGGGCAATGATGCAGCGTCTAAATAAGACATTATCTGCCACGAACTCCTTCATTTCACCAATATGTTGTTATGTCCACAACTCAGAGCCGCTCCGAGCTCACGGGGGAATAGTGCTGGTGATTCATAACAACATATTGGTGAAATGAAGGAGTTTCACAGCAGATAATGTCTTATTTAGACGCTGCATCGTTGCC
>OMNW01009310.1:0-21580 GCA_900303245.1 Selene dorsalis
GCCGTCTCGCCTGCAGCATTTGTGAATATGTGAAAGCACTGCCACGGGAAGAGAGCGAGGCTGCGATTTCTCCTCAAGAGAAGAGTACGCTGGTTGGCAGAAAGTCTCTGCCTGAAAACAGAGTGGAAATCAAGTCAACAAAAGACCTTCGGTGTCTTTGTCGCTGCCTAACAGTTGAGCAACTATCGCCTCCCTGCATGCTGTCACAGCAGGTCCAAGATTTTAAGTAACAGTGACGGAAAGGTCAATGAACTGAAAATACAAACAAATCCTTAATTAAAAGATCAGCTGGCACACACATCTGGTATTTTGTATCCATCTCCCTGGGAGAGAACACATTAATCAACAGTGACAACTCAGCAGACTAGACTTTAAAAACTCAGATGTCTCTCTCTTTTTTCCCACCATGAGTTACAGAGAGTGTTCAGAAAATATGTCTGCACAGGAAATAAACAACAGAGATTTAATGAGAAACTCGTGAAATTAAGTGGCTTTCAGTCTAGTTAACCACATCTAAAGTAACTGCACCTGAAAGTGCAGTCAAATTTAGTTGGACACTAAAGCTACCTCCCACACAGCCCTGATGCCAGAGAGAGGGGCTCGCAACCAACAAGGGGAGTTAATGAGGAGCACGACAGCCCTAGACATATACAGACAATGTGCTGTATTATTCCACTGCCCCGTTAAAACTGACTGAGATGCAAAATACCAGCTGTTAGCTTTGGCCTCGGCAAAGACACACTGAAACTCAATCAACTGATCCCAACATTAACCCCCGCTACAACATGCCAGGGATTAAAATCACATACTGTACAATTACAATTAACGGTGTCCTGTTTACCTTTTATGCACCGCTCGCCACTTGGCAAACCGAGCACGGTGACGGGAACAAAGACCTCAACTTTTTTTTTAAAGCACCCACTTCAAAATATACTGCCGCAAGATGCTTATGAGCCACTCAGCATGACAGTCAGTTTTATAAAGCAGGGCGAGCTTGTCAACGGCAAACAAAACACCAGAGATCCTTAATGAGCATGGATATTGTCGAGGTAATTAAACTAATCAAGTCGTGGTGCATCAGGATCTAAGTGCCATGTCACCTCTGCTAAACAGACTCATGGACTGAATTGTAAAACATGAACCATTAATATGAGTGTTTGAGGTAAATAATACTAGTGTTTTAACTGTCCCTCAAGTTCAGCAGCAACTCTCTCTGTAACCCACATGCAAACTAATTACAAATTAAAAAGCACTTAGATTACAACATTTTGGAAATGACCGAGGTACGAGGAGACTACACATGGTTGCATGCAACACCACCCCCTGAAAGTATAGCAGCTTTATCAGCTCACAGGCTAAAGAGATTACCCACTGGACAGGTCTACCTGTCAGACTGAGATATGGGATTATTTGACCCAAAGCCAAGCTCCACTGAAGGATTCTTGTATCGAGTTAAATTCATAATACCAGCAAAACTTAGGTGTTTCATTTCAGTAGAGGAATATTCTTTAAATGGTTAAAAGTTATTATGCCAGGGAGAAAATGAGATGCTAAACTAGCAATGCAAAATAAGGATAAAAAGACAACAGCAGATGAGCAACATGCCTTAATGACAAAAAAAAAGAAAAAAAGAAGGATGTTTACTGTCATCCAAGTCTGATCCCAGCTTTACTTTGCTGCCAGTTGGAGGGATTCACAATCTGCCTCAAATCTCCAAAACAGCCCTACTCCCATGTTATATACAGTTGGTATTTTGCATGTTGGCCCATGACTTTGCCACTGACAAATTCACACCAATCTCAGCACAACCAGAGACTGGTGAGTGACAACAACTCTCCTACCAGAACCTCAGTATGCCAAGTACTGTATTAACTGACGTTGATTAGTTACAAGGTACAAATGTGACCATCTATTGCAATATGAACAGGACATATTGCCTAAATCATGTACGCAGATATTTGTTAACTGGAGTATATTAGAGATTTCACAGCAGTTAAAAGCTGCAAATGAACACACGGCGTTGGCAAGGAGTGCAGCAGCAGTAAATGGTTAAGCAGCAATTCAACAGAACAACTGTAATTATGATACGATAACAGCAAAACAATCTGTGAAATGAAGCCCACTGATTCAAGTAGAAATTTCTTTTTTAGCCCTTGGCAGCATAGAGTATGTACAAAATGTGACCACTGATGTTACACATGAAAAAAAGCCAGGTTGAGTTTAAGACATTCAGCTTTGTGCAAGAAAACATTCGTGTTTACATCTCTAAAGCCAATGTGCATAATTATCTTCCACCAGGTTTGGGATGAACCAAAGGAAAGAACCGAACAACAACAACAACAACAAAAGTGGGGGCGTATTCAAGAAAGCAGGTTTAGTGAAAACCGAGCCTTAAGGATGAGGGATCACATTTTCCATTTCAGAGAGAAAGATACCTAAAAACTCTCAGTCTGTGATGGTTACAGAGTCTGTGAAACTAACCCGCTCACCGACAGGTTTTCTTAACAATCCCAGAGTTTCTTCCCATCTCCTCCTGCTGAGCCTGAAGCAGCTGTTGGACATGTGGTGTCCTATTTCTCGTTTACCCAATCGATGTCAGAGTCGATTTCATTTGCACAGCCGTAACATTACGGAGGGGGTGTTTGAGACTCACGGTAGAAGTGCTGATGACTGCAGCCTTACATCAGACTCACAGTCAAGTCTTTCCACTGCATTAATGTGCAAGTACATTTGCTGCTGACATCACACTGCAACTAATATCTCTTATTCTGTGCAATGTCCTGATCATTTGTGATGTTCTCTGTAATACTGCCACAGAGTCACAAAGTAATATATTATATATAAACATATATTTAATTTCCCACCAATGCAAATTAAATAATCTGTATTTTTTATAATGTTCCAACTATTTACACTCCAGTCTAAATTGTACACAAAATGTAAAAACATGGGGAGAGAACAGTCATCTTTTTCCATACATGCATTTCTGTTTAGGCCTCCCTGACTCCCTGTCTGTTGCAGCAGACTGTGTCTTCATCATCATTGCCATGCTGTGCAGAGGAAGAGCATTTTAAAACCATTATATTTGGCTAAATCTCTGGAGTTATTGAGCACTTACAGCTTCAAGGAGCTCTGTGGTGGCAGGAGGCTCAACAGGGCAGAAAACACTGGCAGTGAAAAAAAAAAACCCAACGAGGAAATTGTATGTGTACTGTTTTATAAAAAGAAAAAACAACAACACACACACTCTCACACTCAAACACACTCTCATCTTATGTTGGCACTTGTGTCCCAGGAGTGCGTGGGTTGGATGAGCTCTCTCCAGGGATGCCTTCAGTCACTGGTCACACAGTATGATGGCTCCAGGCCAGCTCTTCTGCCTCTGGGTCATTCAATGCCAACCCACTAAGAATGCACAACTTTTCTCATGGATTTGCTTGGAAAAATGATGAATTAAAAACTTCTATTTAATTCACAGGAGCTTGCTCTACTCTGAGTAGTTTTTAATTATGATTTTTTAATTATTATGTTGGGTCCTCAGAGTAATATTTTATATATTTTTTGCACATGTGCCCGAAGCTTTTCCCCTAGTTCTCACTGGACTTGGTTTAAATTTCTTCTTCTAAAAATCTGAACATTCGGGAAAACTGTAAAGGATAATTTGCTGCATTTATTAATGTAAACAGTTGTTGCTGAATGTCTTAAAGTAATCAAATTACAAAATGATAAATAATGAATGAGGAAGAGTCTTTAATATTCATATCATCTAGAAGTTACTTGGACATATACATTAAAAATTGAGTGCCAAACATCTTGCTAAAGAAAGCTGAAAACCAAATTTTAAAGTATTTTTGGCCGTTTTCCCAAGAAGAATTATTCTACTTTACTTGAAACTTTTCTGTGGAATTCAATATTTGTTGCAGATGTATAAAAACTTGAGGTGTTACAATTCTCAATAACCCTGAAATTATTTAGACAAAAATAACTGAACTTTTCACTGACAGGAATATCACATTCAGTGGTTTTCTAATTCATTATTCAGGCTGACTTTAAGCATTTCTATCTCTGGACCTATAGAGTCTGTCCACATATTCATACTGAATGATATTCAGTCAAATAGATTAAAAACAAAAGTTGGGCATGTAAGCAAAATATACCCTCCTCACTTCAGCCAAGTTTTTTTTCCTCCTACATTTGAATTTCCACCTCCTTCCATGTCTGTGCCCATGAGATTGCGACGGGAAAAAAAGGTTACTAAACATTTAATTTGAATGACTCAGGCAACAATTATCTCCCATGCCACAACTGTTTTTCCTCATACATGCCATGAGGACTTTATTGCATTCATCAAAGGAAAAGCTGACATACTGCATATGTATGATTGACGCAAGACCCTGTGCTTTGACACGTGAAAGCTCAGCTCTGTTTCCTGCCATTTCGCTTCATCCTCTTCGACATGTTTCCACAACAGCGTGTGGTAAATTCAGTTTACTGAAGAAGATTCAGAAATGCACGCACACACACACATACACACACACACATGTCTGTCTATGCAAGGCCTCACTGCTGATAATGTACATCAAGCCAGGAGATGGAGGGAGCTGCTATAAGAACTTGTAACCACTGAGGTGAGGGACAGCCTTGTATCCTCCACTGGTAGCCATGGTGATTTGTAGTACCAGAGCTCCATTGATGAGGGCTTTGTGGTGGTCATCACAAATACATAAGCTCAGAATTGACACACACTCCGGGGTGAATGAACCAACTCAGATCAGCAGCTCAGATTTTGTTAAACCTGCTCTCTGGAGTAAAGCCCCTCAAACAGGCCTTAAACCAATTCAACCCTCAACACTCATAGTACTCAAACCATGAGTAGGCATTTCACCACTAATTAAGTCAATTACCAACATGAAAGCATCAATATGCACATGCTAAAAACAGCCCTCAAGTAAAAATCCATCCCGTGCAGGAAATTAATGCGCAAATCACATCAACACAAACACTGCGTATGGGGAGAGTGAAGCAGCAAAAAACAGCTGAAAGAAATGAGGAGGCAGCAGAAACCAGGAGCAGAACAACAACAAGCAGCAGCCTCACGGCGCGGAGCAAAGCTGACACTCAGAGACGTGTAGGTTTGAAGCAAACTTACCTTCATCAAGTTGAAGAGGTGATTTCGGCCTGGAAGCGGCTCTCAGTGGGACACAGTCAGCAGCTCTGACTGGAGGGTGGCTGACGGAGAGTGGAGCAACCTGTGCCCACACAATTAAGACGACACGTCGGCAGGAGACGTTACTCGAGTCCGTGTACGAGGAGGCTATGACAGCAGTAGAGAGTTTGCAGCTCCACATATAACATGACACAAGAGCGAGCTGAGAACTTTACTATGGCCGCCATGTTTATTCCAGGTGCACTAATGAAGTCTGTTTATGGTGTTCATGCAGAGCCGGAGCCTGAACTTTCAGGACCGCAGTTTTACATCTTTCCTTTTCCCTGGCCACCCAACCAGTGTCTTGCAGAAGCTATAGCCTGCAGTCACACTAATGGCGGAGGATAAGCGAACATCTGCCGGCATGAGTGTAGGTGTAGGAACTGCTTGTTTGTGCAGATTAGCACGTGACCCCGGAGCAAACACGCCCTCGCTTGCCCCGCTCATGTGACCTATGTGGCACCGCCTGCGGTAATGTAGCCTGCTGTATACGCCTCAAGGGTGGAGCTCCAGGTGCGACCACGGTCTTCCCTGGTCTTTCACTGTGGAGGAACCATACAGTCTATGGGAGGAACCCGTCCCGAGCTACAGCACACTCAAAACCTCTGCAGGGAAATTTTCAAGTGTAACTTTTCAAGTCTTTTCAATGGATGCAGTAGATACAGGCAGGTGGTATTCTGTGTGGGGATGGTTGAGTTGACGTAGGTGTTATACGTTGACCTGAGTGTGCAAGTTGCACAGCTTGAGGGAAGAAGTAGTTACTGCCTGTATTTCTGCAAGTGGGGTCCTCGGGTCAGTCACTGTATAACTTTCTTCTAACTTTCTCCTTCTTTTTGCCCCATTTTTGCCACAGATCATACACAAAGTGAAGGAGAGAGACAGGTGAGGAAAACCTGAATTGAGCCAACGATTTGGTAATCACATGGTCATCTCCCTACCCTACAAAATATGGCAGACTGAATTTGATGCATTCATGAAGTGAACGAAGTCCTCTACAATATTTTAAAATCAAGTAGCCTGAGGTTCGAACATTCAGAGTATAAACTTTTTATATACAGTCTATGGTATAAACATCATAAAGCTTCAGATGTGACTGTTAGATAGTGTGGGGGAAGAAAGCTTGAAGTAAACCACCCTGCTGTTGGAAGGGTCTCTATATTGAGGAGCACTTATGCAATTTTCCATTGAGGCATCTCCACATTCCTCAGTATTATCCATTAAATGGCTCTACTTAATAGGTGTTCTCTGAGAAGCAACCTGCAGCACTCCGAAATTTCAACAGTGAAAATCTCCACATCTTCACATATTTGACAGTTTATGATAAAAGAGCTCGGCTCCTTTTCAAGAGAAAACCTTTTGCACTCCATCTCCCACGTTTCCAAGTTAATGACAGTGACATGCTAGTCCTTGCGCTTGGCAGGCTGTTACCCACCCATCTTCTGTGAAGCGTGTAACCTCATTAGTTAGTGGACTATGTGCAAGGTGTACAGAGGCTGTATGGTTTGTAATGAGTAGAGATGAGTAATGCTACTCAGTTTAATTTATATGACAAGAAGGGATATGCTTCCACTTCAAGGCATTTCCTGTCAAAGATAACACAATAAAGTCATAGCCAAGACTACGTCTCCTTGCCTCTACTTAAAAATCTCATCACATATTTTCTCAAAATTAAGGTGTCCATATTCATTGTGGACACTACAACCCCCATATCTCATTACTCCTGGGCTCCCGGAGGTTGTCAGAAAAAACGCTGATGGGCCTGAAGAACCAGACGTCTCCTATAGCTCTAAAAAAAAAAAAGAGTGCAGGGATTCGACAGAAAAAAATAAGACTTTATTCAGAGAATAACAAGATGAAGACAAAACTATATGTTTCACAATCATACTTTATTTCAATAGAAGTAAAACCAGTAGACAGTGAAAACCAGGCAACACAAACAGAGTGAGGTTTTCTTTCACCTTGCACTGAGATCAGCAGCTTTATGTTTGTGTGTGTTTTTTCTTTTTTTCTTTTTTTTACGTGTTGTTGAGCATCTATGATGCAGATCAATGAAGAGCACTGACTGCCAGAGTCACACCTTTCACTGCAGGACCTCGCGTTTTCACCTGTGGCCTCTCATCGATGGCAGAGCCTCTTTCCTTTGCCCTCGTGTTTAACATTTTCACTCTGCCGCACAGTTTAGACACAGGTATAAACATGCCTGGAAACAACATAGTGAAAGGTGGCAGAGCTTCAACAGAAAAAAAACAAAGCATTATGTCAGAGTTTTGGTTCAACCTTTGTTGCTGTCTCACATCACTTCCTACAAGAGTATTATCAGCTCTGCAAATAGTGAAAGAAGAAGAAAGATTAAGAGAAATCAAAGCAGGTACCAAATGAAATACAAGTAGCCTCTAAATCCAGTCTAATGTTCATTCAGCCTCAACAACCAACATCATTTAAAGTGCTTCAGATTAGAATTTTAAAATTAATATTAAAAAAAAAAAAGCTTGAATTGCTTTTTTCATCTGCATAAAAGGTTACTAACATATAGTGTAGCATTCCCTCATCTTTTTGCTTCAAACAATATTGCACAGTTATTCTGGAGACAGTGCTAAACTGAGAGCAGCTGAGACTGGAGATTATGTAGTGATAAATGCAGTGACCTTGCATATTATGTGAAGAAAATATGAACTGCTACACTACAGTATGTGCTTTATCTGCCAACACTCTGAATGTCTCAGTGGAAACTCAGCTATGATGAAAATGATAACTGTGTCACTTGAGTGGTGGAGCAGTGGAGTATGTTGTGTCTGTTGCTGCTTTAAAAAACAAATAAACCAAGCCACAGGTCAAATGTAGTAGGAAGAGTAGAGTTACTCCAGAAATAAATGCACATCTGATGTTTCAAGCTCAGGATTTCACTTTCACTTGAACCATCATTATGGGAAAAGTTAGAGGTGGCAAGGAGGCCACTTTCTCCTAATGGTGGTTTTAAAGATGCATTAGCAGTTTGTTTGTTTGTTTGTTTTTTGGCCACCAGCTGTAAATAAAAACATATAATCACCTTGTGGAGTTGAAAACATCTTACAGTTACACAGCAGAATTTGCATTCATGTGTAGACCTGTTTGTGTCCACCTGACAAATGCACCTCCAATATCTGTTTCCCTGTTTGGCTCTCCTCCTCCTCCTGGGGGAAATATGTGTCTCTTTAGCTGCTAAATGCTCCACTGTGTTCACCACTAGCCACTGACTTCATTTCTCTCTCTGCAGTTTGATGCCAGGCAGGTAGCGCTCAGTGGGTTTACTAGAGCCTTTTTTACTGAAACGCTTAAACGCTCTGAAGATAGGTGATTATTATCTCTGGGTTTATTGTTTAAAGAAAGTCATTTTTTTACACACACATAATTATTTGATACGTTGTTATATAGAACATAGCGTATGGCAGCTTAAAGTAAAACCAAGAGCTTGAAACTGTAAACATGCTTCCATCTTTTTCTTCTTTCTGAAGTAACTCTGCTATATGTTATAAATGTCAGTGAATCTGTGGTTGCAGAAATTAGATAACACGTCTTAGTTGATGTGCACTGTCACTGTATTGCAAGAAAAAAACATCTTCATAAGATAGATTATGTGCAGAAATGCAGGTCTGTGCCTGTACGAGAACATCACAGCCCCTTTGGTAACATTTTTCCTGTCATGTAATGCAGCTTAAATAATTAGGAAGTCTTCTCTCAAAACAAAGTTAATCAAGAGCCTGTTGTAGAATTGATCCAAGTTGGTGCAGAGAGTTTTCAGGCCAGTTGTGATTTTGTTAAAGCATAGCTAGCACCACTGATTGGATTGACTGCTAAACTGAGCAGGGACATTGATTTGGAGATAGGGTGGCACTGCCCTGCTTTCGCTGGCATGGGTTTGCCTTTGGCCTGGGAGCAGACACATCTCTCTCACACACACACACACACACTCTTCCAAGAATGGCAACACTGGCAGCCAGAGGTGGCTGGAGACACTCTCTCACCCTCACCCTCTCTCGCTTTCACACACAAACACATAAGCAAACACACAACAGGCAACATTGATTTCCTGTTTGGCATTGCTAAGCAGTGAGTGACACAGCTGTGGGGACCAGGCTATTCTCTGGACAACAGTGCACACCATGCCATGGCTTTGTCTTCCTCTCTTATTCACACCTTCACAACATTTTACAGGCAAACATTCAGCTTATCTTGATGATAGCTCCTTCAGTAGTTCATCGCTACATCTCTTAATCTTATCTCTTTCCTGCTGCTCCATCTTATTGTCTCTCGCTGAGCATCTTTCCCGTCCTCTGTATGTATCTCTCTGTCTCCGTTTCCGTTTTCATTAAAAGAAATGAGTTTTTCTTGGCTTCACAGAGCGCCATTAACTGCTTGGATGCTTCAGCACAATGTTGATCCATCCAACAGGTAAACATGTTTTATCAGCCACATGGATCCACACGCAGAAACATACACACACACACAAGACTCTACCTATTTCCGGGATAAACTAGAGACAGCCATTTTTATTTAGCTACCGCGGACAGATGGATCAGTGTGTACTTGGAGTACTCATTGTGTCAGAACTACCAAAACAACACTAACAGACTTTTAAGCACTTCGGAATAAAATTCCAGAAGTGTGTGTGCGTGCCGCAGCACTTGTGCGGCTGCTGGGAAGCGTGATGTGATGTATGTGCCCCCTCTGAGTTTGTGTCTCTTTGAGTTTTGTCAGAGTTCCTGTACATGTGCGTTTATGTGTATGCATGTGATGTGTGTGTATGTGTGTGTGTGTGTGTGTCTGTCTCACTCTGTCTATATAGGGTGCATTATTGGACGCAGTAGACCGGACAGTGCCAGAGGCGTACACCAAGTGGTCACGCGGCGTGACAGAGAAGAGAGCAAAGTTGCTGTCAGAAGGCCTTTTTAACACACTGCTGCTCTCCGTTAAGGGACATTTCAGGAGCGTTTGACTGCAAAAGGGTTCCGCAAAGGACAGATAAACACAATTCTCAAAAACTCCCAGAGAAACACCTCTAAAGCCCCGAAGGCTCCCTACCTGAAAATACCGCGCTAATACCTTTGATGTTCCCGAGGAGATGTGCAAGAGAGCGAGAGTAGGGGAGACACATGGAGAGGGAAAAAAACGCAACAGCTCAAACACTCAAACACACACACACACACACACACAGCGGGCAGCAGCTTCCCACGTCTAATGAATCCCTGTTAGCTGATATTTCCATGTGTGGGTTATTGAGGGAGATAGTTCAAGGAGGTCAGCGTGCATTGCAAAAGCGTCCCTCTTAACAAGTTATTAAATTCGATCCAAAATTCTCTTTTTCTTAAATAAAGTGTTTCTTTTCCCTCCTGAATTTCACTTGTTAAATATTCCTGCATCAAATAGTAATGTCTTAAAATGAGGCAGCTAATGAAACCAACATGAAAAGTTCTCTGCACTTCTAAAACTAATTTATTTGCACCGGAAACGAGTGATGGTTTGTTTTTTTTGTTTTTTTAAGGTTGTGATTTACTTTTAAGGGACAATAATATCCAGTAAGGTTTTAAATTAGCTTTGTTGCATGCTGTCAGCTCTCAGCAGACTTCCTGTTACTCTTCCACTATTTTCTCTCTAACACATGCACAAAGTAACTCTGAAATAACAGACACTTCAGAGTGTTGAAGTACTTCGTGTGTGTTTGTGCATGGCTGTGAGCTAGCCCACATTGTACCTGAGCTCACTTAAGTGTGAGTGCTTTATTACTCTGCTCTTTTCCATATTATGAGAGCGAGTTCCTCACTTGCATACTGTTCTCCAAATCATATCTCTGCTGCCAGCATGATATTTCCATCTGAGCTGCATTTACACAGAAGATCTCTGCGACCCCTCTGGCTAACATGTACAGGGTTCAAAGTTTGGTGCAAGATTAAAGCCTCACAAGCCGACCCAGAAAAACATACACACTTACAGTATGGAGGCTGCTTACTCTTTGTCCCTCACCTCTGTCTTGCTCTCTCTCTCTCTCTCTCTCTTTCTCACACACACACTCATTTATACACAAACATATTTTCATTATGGAGGCGACAGCTCCAGAGAGCTTTGACGAATTTGCTTTTCACACTCTTGACCCTATTTCACTTCTTTTGTTATTTTATTCTTTTTCTTTCTTTATTTCTCACTTTGTTTTTGCCTCTATCCTCCCCTGGGCTTTCTATTACACAGCAAAGGTCACGTTTATGTCACCTCAGTGTTTAAAACCAAACACACCTGTGTGTCAGGAGGGCACAGATGTGTAAGGACAAGTGAACTTGACTTTAAAATGTGGTAATAGCCAGCAGGTATTGCAAAACAAAAAAATAGGCTGACTTCTCTGAATGGAAATACTCTGGTTTTTTTTGTGCATCGGCAGCATTCACGAGCATGTGCAAAGCGAGTAAACTGGACATCTGTGGATTGTTGTGGAGACAAGATCTTGCTACATATTATTTTCCAATTTGTCAGTCAGGCAGTGAGAAACGATGCTGTACAGCAGTTACCACCCCAAAGTCAGTGACAGAGGCAGTCCCTGAATGGTCAATGTGGGTTAATGTACTCCTGTGTTGTAATGTCCTCATGTTCTTTTGATGCACACAAGAAAAAACGGTAACACTGTTACTATGGCATGGGAGTGGGGGGTTAATATCAATGTCAGAGTGATTCCAGTTTTAGGTGTTGATGGGTGGATTTAAGCTCCTCAGGGAATCTTTGGCTTGGGGAGACATGATCGACTCAAAGGGATCAGGGTCTTGGCTGACCTAGGGTCTTTGAGCGTCCCTCGGTCAGCCTCCGCTGGGCTGGACTTGGAGAACTGTGGATCCCTGCAAGGGTCTGATGCTGTGCAAGGCTGAAGCAGTGAAGTGCGACGTGGACTCGGAGCCTGCACCTGGGGACCAGAGTTGAAGCAGGGAAGGCCTCTAGACGGAGGGGGCAGCTGCTTGGTCCAGTTGGTCAGAGGCCTCAAGGAGGACCCCGGCTTCAGGGGGACAAAGCCACCGGTGCCTCCTGGCTTGAGTGCAGGAAGAGACACGCGCTTCTGAAGGCGAGGAGGCTGCAAGATGCGTGGGCAAGACAAAGCAGCAGATCTAGGAGTGAGAGGGTTCTGCAGCATCACGACAGGGGCTCCCCACCCATGCTGCGCTGCAGACTGAGCCGCTGACGTTGGGATGTCTCTAGCATTTGCCCCCTGTGAAGCACCAGAGCCCAGGCAGTGCAGGTGGGTGCTTAGGAGGTGACTCAGCTTGTCAGGGTCTGCTGGGCTGGACACATCTGCCATAAGGCCTTCGAGAGGACGGTCGGCTTCTCTATGGGTTTCTCCATCTGATCTGCTCCCTGTAAGGTCACTGTGGCCCTCGGTGGGGGGAGTTTTTACTATTCTTCCCTGGCGGAGGTGCTCGTTGAGGCAGTGGTTGAAAGGCTGTAGTATTTGAGGCTGCAGGAAAAAACAGAGAGATTTCTCAATATACAAAATCCGGTATGAAATGGATACAGAGCAGTCAGTGAATAATGAAAACTCAGTTGTTTTAACGTCCCAGAAATGGTTGGTTTATCATTTCATTTGATATCTTTCAACCCTGTGGAATCCAGGCTTTTGATTTTTTTTAAAAACTGCAAAAAGGAAATTATAAGTCTTAAGACAGAAAAATTTGACTTTCTTTGACGTGTTTACTCTTGAATCTCAACAGCCTGTTTACACTGCCAGTCTCTGAACTATTTCTGGAATGAGAGAGGAAAAGTCACAGAGGAAGCCCTGATTCAGCACTTAAAAACAAGCAGAGGAGAATAACCTTGCCGTGCGAGTGCCTGAAATCCACTGAAGTCTTTGAATCAAAACATTCACACTGAGACAGATGCCTGCTGCATGCTTGAAAACGTGCTGAGCCGTTAACCACGTGAAATTTAGACCGACCACGGCGTTGTCCTCCACTAGGGGACATTCATAGTACTCTGAGCACATAAACTTATTAGCACGTTTTCAGTGTAATGCACCCTGTAACAATTACTGTCCCAGCGAAGCTTATTATATTCTGTAGTGAGAACTGAGATCCACCTTTGTGCCACAGACTCAACAAAAGCTCATTAGAGTTTGCACTTGTTTTATCACGCCTGTACAGTAATAGTATAGACTGTACAAGTGTTTACACAATATCTTCACAGCTTCACTTCAAAGACGGGGGAATGTGCATTTGTTTCATTTTGCAAGAGGAATCAGTATATTGCCAAGGGACGTAGTGTATAATACCATAAGATAACTTTAGTTTTTTTACAACAATTCTCAGCCAAATATCCAGATAAGTGAACATGAGCACTTATTAATGCAGACAACCACCAGTAAGAACAGAGTTGCTCAGATCAGGAAAAAAAACTTCTATTGAACTTTATATGAATATCTTATCCAGTATATGAGTCGTTTTTTTTTTTTTTTGAATAGCTTATGACCTGAGCATCTATAAAAATACTTTGGTATATCTTATGTAAGTCTCCATAGTTTGAAACAAATTCAAAGGCAAACTGATGATAACACTGTCAGATTTACCATCATAAATCCAGGGACTGGCCTTTCTCTGCCCGTGTCCTTTGATCAGAACCTAAAGAATCTGAATCCATCGAGGATCATCTAAAGCTGCTAAAAGCGTGACCTTAGTTTCATCAGAAACATACCCACTGTGAAAGTGAAAGGCTTGCAGAGGATGTGAATACACAGTGTAGCTGTGCAGGTCAGGCAGCTCAGTCTGTCTACACCATCGGTCACTTATATTTTATGTGGGAGTAGATGTCCGGGGCCACAGCTCCATCTCCTGGTCCCCTACCACAATGCGTCCAATCACTACCCTGTTATAAAACCTTTGTCTATCTCTCAGTCTCTAGTTGCATTTTTTTTTCAAGCTAGTGTAAATAACGATTTTAGATTTCAAAGTTTATAATTTGAAAACTAATTTAAAAACTCCTAAATAGAGAATGTTTTTGTTGACTCTTACAATAGCTCTGATTAGTCTGCCACTCCAAGCATGAGCATGTTATTAAGTCTTTTATTTAGCTTTGTCATATCTCTCATTCCTGTCATGATTCTGTCTGAGAGAGAGCACTCCCCTCTGACTCCCACTGTATGAAACAAAATACAAAAATTATAGTTTATGTCTCCAAAGTAAATCATCAAAATGAATCATCAAAAAGTTGAGTGACATCAATAACATGATCTAATTTCCTGTTTTGTTCAATAGAACACATTGAAGCCTTGCAGTATTTTTCAATAAGTACAGTGTGGATCACAGTAAAAAACATGGACTGAAATATCCATTGTGAAAAGAAATCAACTCTGCATGACACTAATTGCGAGGTTTGCAATAAGTGCATAAATGTATATTTGGCGCAGATGAAGAAGCCAGTGACAGCAGCACACAGTATATACATACATGTAGGCTCTCAATAATAACTTGCATAAAGCTATCTGCTACAGACACCAATAATTAGCTGCAATCATTTTGAGCTCTTCACAGCGCTGCCAAGACGTAAACATCTCAGCTCTCTAATGACGGCTATCACTTCAACAGAAAATCAGCCAGTCTAACCAAGAAAGGTGCCAATTTCAGGCACGCTGGAGATATCAGGGCCGACCAGAACCAGCCTCAGCTGCAGCCTTGCTCACCATGAAAAATGGTATGTGATTAGAAAAGCAACATGCAAGAATATGAATAAGATGCTAATAAGATGTAAATAACCCCCTTTCTGGGTGATGGAAGACAATGGGGCTTTGGCACATAAGCAGATGAGAGCGACAATATGGTGGCATTCCATTTAAAAGCCATATTAGATTTCATACTTTCATTTAATGTAGGTGGTTGTGAGAATGGCAGTTCGGATTGTGTTTGAAATCAAGCAGAGGGAAGAGTCTGACAGCCGTGGATGTGAGATTACTTGTCTTTGCTTGCTGCACTTAACAGCCTTTGATATTGAAGTTAGAATGAAGGTGATCACTCAGGACAGCACTAATATGCATTCATATTCAGTATCACAAGGTTACTCTTAAATGTTACTCCTTTCAACACACGTTATCCAAGTCTTTCAGGGTGAAAACTGTGAATAACTGAGCATTTATTTAAGGATTAAATATAGTAGAACAAACCCACACAGAGAGATTTCCCAGTGCATGCGTAACAGTTATTATATAGACCTAATGTGATTAGATGGGACAAATGAAAAAGACAGAAAAATAACGAGAGCACCGTGACAACACTAAACTATTTTAATAAACAATCCAACAAAGAAATTAAATATGAAAAAGAAAGATCACTACTAAAACAGTGTCTTTATGACTCAACACTCTCATTCATTCAGGTGTCATGAAGAAATACACAAACAAAAAAAAAAAACTGCAAACCCAACGCAGAGCATGCAAGTGCAGACGTAGAGGAGCATGCTTCTGCTCAACATGACACCAGACCACAGCTCAGCGTGCAGGAGCGGGGGGTCAGTACGTTGACTTCATGTTAAAGAAAGGATTACTGTACCACGCTGTGTCAGTGAAGTAGTGCACTAGATGCTCCACTCCTTGCCACAGGCATTATGTGTGGGGAGGCAAAGGTAGAAGAAGAACATGGTCATGATCCATTGTCAGATTTTTTTGAGAAAAGAAGAAGAGAGAAGGATTAAAAGACAGGGATGAAGGGTGGAGTGGGATTTAGAGAGAGAGAGGAAGGCATAGACATAGAAGACTGACACTTGTTGGAGCTGAGAAACTTTATACCCAGAATCATCACGCAGCTCATGCTCGCAGGAAAAGGTCACATATTAGTTCAACAAACAAACCAATTTAATACAAAATATAATTATCGTTGCCTCATGCAGTTCATTGACATATGTGTTAAGAGCCCAATTTCTTTTCCAGAACTGGCAATTTCTATTTTTGAAGACCTTCATTGCTGTCAAGAACTCTTTTGCTGCTTTGTTTACAGCCAGATCTCCCTATGGGGGGTCAGACCATTAGTGGTTTATACAGAGACACAAAACTACACTTGTTTTCCTCCCATCCGTTGTTTCTCATCTTATATCTAAGTATGACTTCATAGCAACTACATTCTAGCATGTTACAGTATCATTACCTCTTTCCTCCTACTCTTTTCCTCCCACTATGCTGATCCTCTTTTGATACTCCATGTTTTGTTTAATTAGACCAAGCTATCTACTGGTAGGAGGAAATGCACTGAATGACTGAACGCTACGTTGTACTTACATACAGTATCTGTCAAAACAGTCTAAAAACACAAGTGAACTTGATGTTGAAATAAGTTGAGATACTAAAAAAAAAACAAGCAAAAAAAAACAACACTTTTTTTCCCACCTTTCCTCTTGATACAAAGCAGATCCCCACTGGGATAGCTCAGAAGAGCACAGCGTGGGTTTCCTTCTTTATTTTTCATTTTCACTCTCTCACATATGTGCATTTTTCTGAAGTCTGTTCACCGACAGTCACTCTCTTTACCTGGCTCCCCTACTTGCCACCTCATCAGCGCTGAATAATACTGAATACTGAATAAAGGCTTTGTTGAGGGATGGATGAGAGTGTTGTGACTGAACTGTTATTGTCTCTGCAGCCCCATCTTTCTCAATGAAGACAAACTCTTTCTGAGGAAGTCTGCGAAATGAATTCTTTCAACCCAGAGCAAAGATCGTGTTATGGTGAAGTGTTTGTATTGTATATTTTTTCCACTATTACTGCTGCAAATTATAGTGAATGTATTATTTTTTAATAGATATTTACAAACTGTGGAGGGAGATAAAGTGAGGCTTTGAAATACGGACATCTGCAGGAACTCGACAAACTTAGCTGTTTCTGTCTGAACACAGTTAATAAAGAGGAATTGAAATTCTTATGGACAGCACAGGAAATAAACAACAGAAAATTAATTGTTAATGGACAAGAAGTCAGACTGCTTTTAGTAAAGCAAATGAGAAAAACAATTTTGCATCTCATTAATCTTGTTCCAAATTAACCTAAAGTAAACACAGAGCACAAATTTTAATTTTAACAATTGTGCAGTGAAAAAAAAAACAAAAAAACAAAAAAAACACTGCTCCTAACTGGAATGGATGTCTCTGTAGTTTAGAGGAGTTTAATTAAAAACTTTTTTAGGCTATTTACAGACCCCTGGATATGTTGTGTTAAGAGAAGATGGGGAAGAGGCAGCAAAGGATGTTAGTGACTCACTCTGTCTGCGCTGGGGCATGCTGGTACGGGTCACGCCCTGGTGCTGTGCCTGCCACGGGGACAGCAGCGGGGTGGGTAGCACACCCTATGCAGAGAAAAACACAAAGGACAAAAGGCATGACGTACCAGAACACACACACACACACACACACACAAGTTAAAGAGTATGGATATGACGATTAACAGAGACAGGAGGACATGCACGCACACACACACACACTGATGCACAGAAATGATATACACTATGTTACACTGTCAGATGTGTAATTCCTTAAGGTTTGTTAAAAAGTTATGAACACTGACTTCAAACCGCAAATGTACAGCAGAGGTTAAAAAAGCATGGCACTGTTCAAAACAAACAAACACCCACATCTATGATTACTGTACGAACATATAAGTTCTCCAGCAACAATTATATGAGGCTGTTGTTTACAGGAAATTGTTCAGTACTAACATGAAGCTAAATATAGCTCTACACATCTTCTGCTTCTATATTTACTCATTTTTAAAATGTTTATTTTTCATTTTCCCACTTTTGCCTGATACAGTATCAGTTTATTCATTATCTTATAAACCATCTGAGACTTCCAATTGTTTTCATGTTGTTTCTTCCTGGGCCATTGTGGAAACCCTTTGCCTCCTACAGTGCAATTGTTATACGTTTTTATATGAATCAAATCCATTACCATGTTCCCTAGTGGTTGAACTAAAATCCATTGAAGAGCACTCCATCAGAAAAAAAAAGCGATACTAGAAAGTTAAATCAAGTGTATATCTTCTCAAAACTTGATTGATCAATCTCTTCCAAATATATCATTGTGAAAATTAAACCACAATTTTTCAAAACATTCACAAACTTTATGGGCCACGGTGTACTTCCCTGAGTTCTTGGATTGCACAGTAAAATAAAATTATAACTCTGTATCACTCTACAATTAACAGTATAATTAATTACAGATAGACATAAAGTGTCAATCCAGGCAATGTGTTTATCCACTTTGCGGAGTGAATATATCGCATTTAGAGAATACAAGCCCTTTACCTAATCCAATACCTAAGCAATTCAAAGATTCCTGGCTCCTGACTGGGGGAGTCAAAGTGAAGGAGCATCAGGGCCACAGAGCAAAGCAGACAGACTGCAACCTTATAAAGTGCTTTTCCTTCCCTCAGACGCAGTGAGGACCGCCTCTCAATTCAGCACTAATAGAGAAAAGAGAGGCACCAAATCTGACAGAGGGAGGAAGAAACAGAGATAAAAGACGAGAAGGGGAAGGTAGCAACTTCCCAGCAGGTCCAGTCTTGGCTGTTTCAGAGCCCTCCTAGTGCGACTGCTTGAGGAGAGAAGAATTACCTCCACTGATCTTCTCTCGTTCAGGTCCTTCCTTGAACACCAACAACTGTTTACAGCAGGAGGTCTCGGTAGAAACCTCCCGTTGAGGCTTCATTTGCAGAGAGGAAAACCTTCGGCGAGTGGGTATGTTGGAGGGCTCTTGAATTATCTGACAGTGTCTGGCAGCTTTATTAGACCTCTGCAGCAGCTGCTCAGCCTGTCAACTTTTTACAGTTCTTCCACCGCTGTAAAGGCTCTCCAATGAAAGGCCAACAGGGCTTCACAAGGGCAGGGAGACAGAAATTGGGGAAATATAAAAAAAATTTCTTTTTTTTTTTGATATTCCATCAATTTCATCAAAACCTATTTTATTCCTCATTTAAAAGCACAGAAACCTTGGGTTTAATAACTGGTAGTAGACATGCTTTCTGCTTGGCTCTCTCAACATATAAAACTGTATACAAGTTCATTCACAGCGCCTTCTGACTGGTCTGGCCTGCACAATGGGGACGGCTTCATCTATTATCAATTTTGACTAACTTTACATTTATGAAAAACCACAAAATTTAAACATTTTATCAGTGTAAATTGAGTTTTTTAAGATGAAAATGTGCCTGTGACGATAGTTCATGTCTATAAAGAAAGAGCAGCGAGTAATAGTTATATTGCACATATTTGTGCCTCCCTCTTTAAACCTGGTTAACTGTAAGAGTTACAGTCCAGAGGTCAGGTGCATAACCCAAAGGGTTACACTTTATTTTTTTGATTGATTTGAATAACTTTGCATGAGGCAGAGGAGCCTGAAAAAAAATTATAACAATAATTTCAGAGTAGAGAGAGCCATGTAAAAGTTGTTGGTTCTTTACAATCCTACAACCTTTTCATCAAAAGACAACAGTGTTCAGAAGATGTCATGACTCTGTGTCCCTGAAATGGCCTCTCTCTTCTTCAATCCCCTAATCTGCTGCACAGAGCCTCTCTTGGTTGCCCACAGCTAATACCTTAGGTCTAGCAACAACGTCTTACTTGACTGAGTTTGGCAAATTAACTCCTCACCTGTCCAAGATGACTCAGCTGTGTGAGTGTGTGTTAATGAGTGTGCATAGTGGGTGTGTGTGTGTGTGTGTGTGTGTGTGCATTTGTTATGCTGTGCCTGTGATGTGAGGGGGGCGACAGCAGGATGTGGGTGGAGAGGTAATTTCAGGATCTGAGAGGGGGGAACTTGTTTCAACATCCAAGTTGACACTGATCACTAACCCTGTTGAATCCTCCTGCCTCTCTTCCCTATCCTCCCTCCTCTCTCTCTCTCTCTCTCTCTCCCTCTCTCTGTGTGACATCAAATTGATCTAATTACAAATGAGGTAAGAAGAAGAGAGGGTAAGGTCAGAGAAAGAATGCCAGAGAAAGAAAGAATACAGAGAAACTAAGACATCGCTGATGCAAGAGGGGAAGAAAGTAAAAGTTAGAGAGCAGGGGCGAAAAAGAGAAATACAGGGATGTGTGAGAAGAGAAGAGGAGACGAAGAGAAGAAGAGGATGTTTAAAAGGCAAAGAGGGAGTGGGTGGGTAGCTGTAATTATCCTCTCTGTCTGCCACTGATGAAACACTGCCTATTGTGTTGCCATTGTTTCACTGCTGCTGCTCATCTGCATGTTTGTTTATCTGGGTTATTAACAAGGTCGGCTCCCCAATCCTCAGTCTGCTGAACTCATTGTTCAGTCACACTGAGTGTTCCCCACACTCTTCGAATACCAGGGACGCAAGTGGCACATCCCGCATACACACACACACACATATACAAACATATGCAGACAATTATGACCACCCTCTATCTATCATACATACACTCACAGAACAAAAAAACACAAGCAGACACACACACACAAACCCAAGGCTGCATAGTTTTCCATTGTGCAACATCTGAACTGACTGAAATAGTATTTGCTCATATTTTATGCTTTGTGAGAGGCAGAGGAGGCACAAAAAAAGCATTTCTGCTGCTGTGATTGCTCTGGGGAGCTTTTCAAGGAGATTATTTTGTTACAAATGACATTTAGGTAGTTTCTGATGCCATACTACGTCTGCACCTTGCTGCGACAGGTGTATCTGCAACATTGTACATTGACAGCCATATATTCAAACCATATTATGAGATTTTTTTTTCCCGAGCACACTTTCTGGACTTAAAATCGTATTGTAAGCAGATTAAAAAGAGACTGTGGAAGCTGTGTCCAAAGCAGTTGGTTGGGAAAAATTGCCAAGGCTAGGAGACAAGAACATCCCTGGTCTTCACAAACAGAGAAATTGATTAAAGTAGCTTACAAAGCAAAAGAGAATACATCAGCTACTTGGAAATGCTGCATGAATAGTGAGCTATACAGCAGAAAGTAAATGTTCTTAACTAACAATATCTGAAGGTCAAAAGCCACAAACTTATTCTCTTAATAAACTCAACAGTTCAAACTTCCGATGTACATATTTTTAACTCATACGTAGTCAAGCTGTTGGCATGGCTCAACTCTAGGTGTTCCAGGACCCAGGCTGTATGTTTTAGCCTCCAGGCAACTGATAAGGCAACTTGATATCAGCATTAAAGCTTTGAAATGATTACAGCGTGTGGCCTTTGGCATCAGTATTATTCAACGCTGATTCTTCCAGCTTCGCTTAGCACTCAAAATACTATCAGAGGGCAAGAGTTACTCCACCGATCTGATACAGCGGCACTTTATACTTGTCAGAGGAGAAGAAAATAAACAAAAGAGATCAAGAGGTAAGAAAACAAAGAAGATGACATCATTTAAATAACC